>JABUQX010079074.1:27500-29946 GCA_015478945.1 Trachelipus rathkii | reverse complement strand
TTTCCAGTAACCAAGATGAGTCATCAAAGCTGAGACATTAAAAGGATGAGTCATCAAAGTGAAGAGACAACAAAGTTGAAACATCAAAGCTGAGGTATCAAAAAATTGAAGAAAGTTGAGGCTTCAAAGTTGAGGTATCAAAGTTTAGGGTCAGCAAAGCTGAGGTATCAAAGTTGAGGTATCAAGGCTGATGGCATAATCAAAGTTGAGGCATCAAAAGCTCAGGTATCAAAGTTGAGGCATCAAAAAGCTGAGGTATCAAAGTTGTGGCATCAAAAGCTGGAGGTATCAAAGTTTGAGGCATCAAAATATAGTGTGTGTGTGTGTGAATGTGTGTGTATTTTTGCGTGGTATGTGCACCTCTGGGACCCCATGTGTGTGTGTGAAGGATAGATAGTTACATACAGAAATCAAGTTAGCGGGTAGTTACCTACACGACTTTCATATTAGGAACAGTTCCGTACAAACAGGTACTGGCGTCAGATACCTACATGGTTGTTCGACTAAATCTCACTTAATTCCCTCACGAAACTTTATTGAGAAAGTGTCAATTCAGGCCTATACCAGTATCAAGGACCTAAATACAAGGTCAAGACCAATATCAAGGCCAAACATCAAAAAAGGGTCTCTCCTCTCTCTCTCTTCTCTCTCTCTCTTCTCTCCTCTCTCTCTGTCTGTATATAATATATAATATAATATATATATATATATATATATATAAATATATATATATACTTATATATATATATATAATATATAGTATACTTAACCCATGGAAGACCATAGGTTTGGCTGCGGCGTTCTACATTTAGGTTCGAAAAATTTGTGATAGTCAAAAAAACAAAAAAGGTAGCTGAGATATAAGAAAATCGAGACGGCAAAAGCGAAAAAAAAGATGATGTGACGCGGTGGGGCGGTGCGGTGCGCCAGAGCCTCAGGTTTTGATCCAATTCGCGTCGTTGACCCCGGAAAACGCTTCTACGCACCCGAAAACATATAATTTGACCCTTTAAAACGTCTTAAGACGCCAAAATAACGATGTTGCAAAAATGTTGCAAAATGTGTTGCAAAATGTGGCAAAATGTTGCAAATTTTGTTTTGCCAACATTATGCAACATTGCATGGCAACATTGTGCAGATGTTGGATGCAATACGCCAACAAGGGAGGGGGTAGTCGGTAATATCTAATTACTACTCTTGTAGGAGTGAATCGATTCCATCGTAAAACTCACAGGATCGATTTCAACCAGTGTCGATTATGGTACTAACGATGCCTATATCGGATTATGGTCTGTCACATAACGATATAATCGTACTAGAAGGGTTAGAAAAGGAGGGTGGGGTATAACTCAGAGAAGGAAAGATCCTAGCACATTCTAATATACACCAATCGACTCTTCATACCTTATAACCTAGAGTAGACACTGATTACCGGGTGTGTATTCTATGATGTAGGATATGTCATGCTAGAAAAAAGCTAGAAAAGGGGTGTAGGGTAATAACTCATTAGAAGGAAGCTCCTAGCATCTCAATTACACAACCAATCGTCTCCCCGTACCCAATAACCTAGGGTAGGCACTAATACCGGGTGTATTCTTTGACGTAGGACATGTCATTGCTAGGAAAAGGCTAGAAAAGGGGGGTAGGCTACTAACTCGTAGAAGGAAGCATCTTAGCACCTTCTAATGTACACCAATCGTTTCCCCGTACCCAATAAACCTAGGGGTAGGCACACTAAGACCAGTGTATTCTACAATATAGGCGGCCACGTGCTTAGAAGCAGGAATATAGCCTATATTCATATAGGCTAATATTTCATATAGCCTATATCAATAGGATATAGCCTAATAGCCTATAGGGAACATATGCCCTTTTTAACCCCGCGGGCGGCATTCCTTGAAGTCTCTCTATTCCTGTCGCCTCCTTAATCAGTTTTGTGGTTTTGTGGTTAGATAACGTACGTCCCGATCCTGTATATTTACTACTAGCATTCTATACCTAGAGTTGTTTAATTTCTAGATAGGGCGTTGCCTTGAGAGTTCAACTTTTAATATATTATAGATATATATAATATATATATTATATATATATATATATATATATATATTATAAATACTAATATATATATATTTTTATATATATATATATTATATTATATATATAGTATTATATATATAATATATAGTATTACTTGTGATCCTCACTTCACATATTCAAAACTTATTTTAATTCTATTTTTTTGTCTATTTCTCAATCATTCGTGGGGTCCAATTTTCTTACTAATAAAAATAATCATTCAATATGTTTTTTGTCTTCTGAATCAGCAGGTTCTATTCTTCTATACCTTTGTACCATTGCATGCTTGTGAAACACTTTTATTTCCAGTAATTTCTGTTCTGTGGAACTCTACCTACTTCTGTTTGTTACTTTTGAATATATTTTTCTT
>JABUQX010079074.1:20000-25000 GCA_015478945.1 Trachelipus rathkii | reverse complement strand
CATCGTTTATCACCTAGAATTAAAATAATGATTGACAGTTAGGGGAGTGGGAGTATAAGGGCGAAAAAATAAATAAATTAATAAAAAAAAATTATTTGGCATTAAGAAAAAAACAATAAAAATAAATGAAAAATATATATATATATATATAATAAAATATAATATAATAGAGATATATATAGAATATATAATATATAAATATAATATATTATATTATATTAATATATATAATATATATATAAATATATTATATAGAGAGGAGAGAGAGAGAGTTGGGTGGGATTAAAGGGGGCGAACCCATCCACCAAAGCGCGTCGCCAGTTACATAATTTACAAACCATTCTACCACTAAAGCCACTCACACCACACACACACACATATATATACTATTAATATATATATATATATATCTATGGCAAAATGATACATATTTGTGAAATAACGAATAATCTTGTATAAAATACATTAATAATCTGCAATATTTATATATTATGACATTTATAAGTGGTTGACTCCGCTAAAATTAGGTTAGGTTAATTAGGTTAAATTGGTTAGGTTAGGTAGGGTACCCAAAAATTTAATGTATTTACCCCTAAAAATATTAAAATAACGATAAACATTAATTATTGATTTTCACTCCTGAGCAACCACTTATAAATAGCCATATATATATATATTATATATATATAATATATATATAGATATATATATAAATTTTATATATAATAATATATAAATATATATATATATATATTTAAATTATATATACTATAGAACATATATATATATATTATAATATATACTATATATATATATATATATATATATATGTAAAATAATATATATATCTATAATATATTAATGATATATATCTATAATATAATAGTATATATATATATATATATATATTATATATATATATATTATATATAATACTATAAATATATATAATTAATATACTATATAATATATATATATATATGTATATATATATATATATATAGTATATATATATATATATATATATACTCTATATTTAAGGTAAAGAAAATTTATGGCAAACGATTTTATAAGATTCGATAATTTATGAAAGGGAAAAAAAGTTTAAGATTAGAATATGTGATTAATTTTTATTACTGTAGCAACATTCACAAAAAGGACGTTCCTGTTCGATTTACGCGACATGAAAAATTTACATTTTGGTCTCGTAATATATTTCCGAGAGCTGGGCTCGCATTCCGCCATTTCAGAACAAATTACCAATTTTCTTTATTTTTTTTTTTTTTTTTTATCGTTAGCGTATTACGATATCATAATGCATATGGTAAAGAATTATTATAGACACGCGCCCGAGTACACACACCACACACACCCAAACATATATTATATATATATATATATTATAGTAATATAATATATTATATATATATATATATATATATTACTATATATATATATATAATATATATATATATATATATATATATATATATTTATCAGTATATATTATATATAATATATATATATATATGGTAGTTATTATCAACTATTAACTCTAATCTTAGAGTTTGTATTTAATTTGTTTGCAAACGTTTGAGTTATCCCTTTTAATGGGTACCTGTCAAGCCAACTTCAATGGGTGTTTGTCAAGCCAGCTTTAATGGATACTTTTTAAGCCAACTTTAATCCCTTAATATCTGCAACCCAACTATAATGAATGTCAAGCCAATTTAGTCGTCGCTTGACACCTGCCACAATTAACCCTGCGCAACGAGATTCGACAGCATTAAAAAATCAAGATCCGAAAATTCACGGCGTAGGAATGTTTTACGAGCTGATCAACTGCCAAAATATTAAGAGAATGGAATCCTGTTTAGATTTTACTTTCAGTTAAAGTAGGCGATTTATCCACATAGTGTGGGCACATATGATAAAACATTAAATCTTTTAGTATAGGTGACGTTTATTACTATATTATTATTATTATATTATTATATAATATTATTATTATTATTATATATTATTATTATTATTATTATTTATTATTATTCATATTATTATTATTTTATAGCTTTTATTATTGTTATTATTAGGTCAAACTTCTTGCTTTTATTCTTATTATTATTTTTTTCTCATAGTATGGTTTTTATTTAATTAAATTATTATTATTTATTATTTATTATTATTATTAATTTATTATATTATTATTATTATTATTATTATTATTATATTATTATTACTACTCATTTTATTATAGCTTTTTCATATTACATTTATTAGATTATAAAACTATTAGATTATTATATTATTATTACATATTAATTATTATTTATTATTATTATTATTATTCATTATTATTATTATTATTATTATTATTATTATTATTATTATTATTATTATTATTATTATTATTATTATTATTATTATTATTATTATTATTATTATTATTGTAGCATTTTATTTTTTTTATTATTTATTATTATTATTATATTATTATTTTATTATTATTATTATTATTACTATTATTATTACTATTTATTATTATTATATTATTATATTATATTAGTATTATTATTTATTATTATTATTATATTATTATTATATTATCTATTATTATATATTATTTATTATATATTATTATATTATTATTATTTATTATTACCTATTATTATTATTATTATATTGCAGCAATTTATCTTTCATAATATAAATTAATTTTAAATCTTATAGATTAATTATAGATCTTATAGATTGATTATAGATCTTATAAATCTTATAGAATTAGAGATTCTTTAAAAATTATATTCATTTTTATTCTTAGTCACCGATGTATGGAATTTGGGTGGGGGGGTGTATGATATAATATTAATGATAAAATATTTCAAAAGAAATATACAAAAAGTATCCTTAAAAACACCAGACAAATATAAATTCGTAATTTTAATAATTATTTAACTATAACTATTATTATAATTATAATAACTATTACTATAATTAATGATTTTTTAATGATCATTTCATTATGTTTAATCAAATTATCAAAAAGGTTTGCTCTGTAAGTTTTTTTTTTTTTTTTTTTTTTTTTTTTTGTCATTTCATTTTTTATTTAATTTTTTTCCGCATAGTTTTGATGAAAATTATTTTTATTTCTAAATTTTACAGCAGGTTTCTATAGGATAAAAATGTGAATGCATTCATTGTTAATAAAAATAAAAATAGATATATAAATATATGAAAACTTTTATATTCTTGATTCTTGGCTTAAAAAACAAACATTTAATAGAACTATAAATCTAACAGTAGGTGAGAAAGCAATAAAAGATGTCTGCATTTCATTAAATATAAATAATATTTTATAGTAAAAAATTCCAATCTTGAAAAAAATACCATCTCTTAGGACGAAATAATATCTATTGAAAGAGATATATAATAAAATATCTACTTAAATTTAATTATAATATATATATAAATTTTGATAGTCAAATCATTCAGAACAAAACACTTAACCGTTGAAGGAAAAGCAAGACGAGACTTTTAATTAAATTTATGTAAGATTTTATAGTCAAAGATTTCAGACTCGAAAAAAACATGTTAGGTAAAAAATATAACCATAGAAAGGAAGATAGAGTATAACAGAATATACATTTTTAATTTAAAATATGTTTTCTTAGTAAAATGTTTCATTAAAAGAAAGACAAGACTTTTTGCTAAATGTATATGAGTTATCATAGTCAAATATAGATAATATTAATAAAAAGTCGGTTAAGGTAAATATATTATTCGACATGTAAATTTAGCAGTAGAAAAACTTGATTTATGTAATTTCTTTATAACTGCTCTGACAAAAAAAAAAATTCTCAATTGTCATGTTGTCATTGTGGAATAGAGCTAAAGTGAAATGTTGTCATGGTGCAATAGAGCTCAAGTGAAATGTTGTCATGGTGCAATAGAGCTCTAGTGAAATGTTGTCATGGTGCAATAGAGCTCTAGTGAAATGTTGTCATGGTGCAATAGAGCTCTAGTGAAATGTTGTCATGGTGCAATAGAGCTCTAGTGAAATGTTGTCATGGTGCAATAGAGCTCTAGTGAAATGTTGTCATGATGCAATAGAGCTCTAGTGAAATATTGTCATGGTGCAATAGAGCTCTAGTGAAATTTTGTTATGGTGCTATAGAGCTCAAGTGAAAGGTTGTCATGATGCAATAGAATCTGCGTAGATTACAGTGACTTCAGTTTTAGAACTAATTTTTTGGTAAACTAAAATATGTTTTTATACATTTAGACACAGCTTAATCTTTTTGACTCTAAAGAGAAGTACATTGCTTAACGTTCAGATTACGTACAACAATTTTCATTTTCGTATGGGGGAAAATTAAACTTTAAAAAATGTTTAAGTGAATCAAAAACGGGGCAAGATAATATTTCTTTTCGAAAATCTTTACATATTTATGAACAAGAAAACTAAAAAAAAAAAGGATGTTGCCCAATCGTTTCCAAATCTTAAAAGAAAAATGACAATCGGCTCAGTAATTTTTTTTATTTCTTTATTTCCAACCATTTGATACGACCTCTTTCCATTCGTTACATTTTTGGTAAATGATATTTGAAATTATGAAACAAATTTGAAATACAAGAATTTTTTTTTTTTTTTTTTTTTGATTTTGTTGAACAATTTTATAGGAAATTGAACATTTGATTTTACAAAAAAAAAAAAAAAAAAAAAAAAAAAAAAAAAAAAAAAAAAAAAAAAAAAAAAATACAAACTAGGTATTTTAAGGTCATTTTGGTGGCTTATTTGGCTTATGATTACACAATATATGGGAATATCAATTTTCCAATTTGATTGAATTTTTTTTTGTGGGGTAATATCTATTTCTTCATAGCATTTAAAGATTTCTTTCCCTTCAAAAAGCAAAGCAGTATAATTGAAGTTTTCAATATCAAAATTTCATTGTAAGATTCACACAGTAGCTATTTGGTCAAAATATTTTTTTTTTTTA
>JABUQX010079074.1:5000-15000 GCA_015478945.1 Trachelipus rathkii | reverse complement strand
TCTTTCTTTGGAAGAACGTACAACTTATAATTTTAAATTAGTTAAGTTCAGTCTCAGATATTTAAATTCAAATACCCTGAAAGCTACTTATTACAGCAGCATAACTGATAATAATATTGAGAGGTATGTACTCTCGGGTTTTCCATTTTAAAGCTATTTTGAGAGCGCTTGTTAAATCCCAGTATACAAGTAAACTAGTCAGAGAATAAAGTATTAACTGATTTGCGTCTTTTCCAACTAGTTAACAGATCATATTTTACATTTGTCTAATTGTTTCGCAGTCAGTTTATTAGTTTAAATTTTAAATAAATTATTATAATTGCTAATGAAAATAAATATCCAATTAAAATTATTAAAAAAATAATTGTTGATTAACTGATAGATTGAATGTGATTAAGTGAATATTACAGATTTATGTGGAAAGCGGATGATCAAGATGAAAGTACAGACTACCCTTAATTTAGATCAAGATCATAATGTCTGAGTTGAAACCAAAGTCAGATTCAGAGTAAAGATGCTGATGTTGAAGCTAGAGCTGAAATTGGAGGGAGTTTAAGTTAGTCAGACCCGAAATTTTAGCATAAAAAAAATTAGGTAAAATGATTTTTTTATAACCTCACATCCCGGTACTTAAAGTATTGTTTGAATATCTAATGTGAACAAATATATATCTTTAAATTTAGGAAATATATATATTTCTCATTATTAAATTTATGTCCAAAACTCAGAATTCTATTCAGTCGTAACCATTGTAAAAAATTTTATTTTGAATTTTTTGAATTAGGAGTACATTTATTGTCATGCTAAGTTAGCAGTGTGGTTTAAGACTCCAAAGGTTTTATATAGTTTATTTTGAATTAGGTGGACATATTTATTAGGTGGACATTCAACATCAAGAAATTTTCATGTTCAGTAAATCTAGGTTAGGTTATGTTAGTTGTGAGGTTTTGCACCCAAAATTTTTATAAATTTTATTTTGATATATGTGGACATTCAACGTGAAGATTGCTTTATACATAATTAGATATAGGTCAGGTTAGGTTAGCTGTGAGACTTTTGACCCCAAAACTTTAATAAAGTTTTGAGGTTTTGATGTTTTTGAGGTTTAATAAAGTTTTGAGTTTTGAGGTTTTGTACCCAAAATTTTTATAAATTTTATTTTGATATATGTGGACATTCGACGTGAAGATTGCGTTATACATAACTAGATACAGGTCAGGTTAGATTAGCTGTGAGACTTTTGACCCAAAACTTTATTAAACACTTAATCATTTGATTTTTTCTTGATCAGGGCCATTCGACTATATGGTAACAGCTCTAATTTTTCAGTAGAAGAAAATTTATTATTTTTAGCGTCAATAATTATTATTTTAAGATATACATTTCAAGATTTTACTTATTTCGTTGATTTAAGTTGTGTAAGCAAAGCCAAATGAATTCTAAAAAAAAATGAAATTTCGGATTTAAGTAAATTGATAAATACTACTATTATTTCTTGATAAAGAAAAACATTGAAATAAATTATTTTTTTGACGCAATAAGTTAATTAATGATCATTTCTTTTCAAGAAATAAAAGTAACCAAGCTTAAATTCCATTTTTAATAATACTTATTTTAACGTAAAATTATTTATTTATCATTGTAAATCAAAATCTCAGCTTTTAAATTATAAAGTTATTTAACTAGAAGTTTGACTGTTCTGCTAGCGTTAAATGAAATCACTTTACACCCAGGAATTAGCAAGAAAAATTTCTTCAGAGAGAAAATATTTCCCGTTATTGAGATATTATATAGACAGTAAAGGAATTCGATTCAGCCAATTGCTATTAAGAATAATTAATACTATAATTTATAATTTATTTTAGATTATTAGTATGTTTGTTATCGTAAACCAAGATTCAAAATTAGTATGTTCGTTATTTTAAACCAAAAATTAAAAATTTGCAGTTCGTGAAAAAATTTAATAAAACAAAATGAACCTACGACGAAGATTTAAAAAAAAAAAAATTCTTTTTCATCCTGATTTCTGACTGACTGCAGATACTGCAGATTTAATTCCTCTTCATCCTGATTTCTGACTGGCTGCAGATACTTTTTGTCAAATAACCAGAATGACGCGGTGTATAGTCCGTTTAAAGATTCGTCAAGTAGGAGATAGGACGTCAAATTCTTTGCAATACCTCAAATTGTGGAGACTAGGAAAAAAATTTAGCAATTCTTACGTTCCTTCTCAATAAATAAAAAAATTTAATATAAAAATATCACACTAACAATGAAATTTTACGATAGTTTACAATACATTAATTTATATTAACCCTGGGAGTTATCATCTAATGAAAATTGTTATTCACGTTTGTATTATATAATATATAATATACTAATATATATATATATAATAATATAAAATATAATATATATATATATATATATATACATATAATATATATATATTATAATATATATATATATATATATAATAATACTATAATATAATATATATCGATATATCGATATGATAGTATAATAATATATACTATATATATATAAAAGTCTATACATATAATATATTATAATATTATTATACGATTAATACACTTAGTCCAATATTATACTCTATATATACATATAATATAATGATATAATATAAAAATACATATACTAATATAATACTAAATATATATATATTTATATAATTAATTACTATATATATACTAATATTAATATATATTAATATATATATATAATATATATATATAATATATATATATTAATATATAAATATAATAATATATAACAATATATATATATTATAATAATATATTATAATATATAATATATAAATATATAATATATATATAAATATATTTATCTATATATATAAATTAAATTATTATATATTATATATATAAATACTATATATATATAATATAATATATATAAAACATATTTAATATCATATATATATATAATATATAATATAAATAATATATATATACTATATATATATAACTATATATATATCATAAGTAATAATAACATTAAAGTAGTCTCGACTTAACTCAGTACGATTAAAACCATCTATATAAATGCAATGACTAATCATTGTGAGCCTGTGGTAAAACATGAAATGTAGCGAAGAGATGCCAAAGCTAGCAATATAGACCCAATTTTATATACTTCTTAAATTACATACATAAAAATCTTGAAAAGAAGAATGTCAATTCAAACATACGTGAACATTCAAACTTGTGATAAATTAAAAAGCAAAGCTCACGAAAGAAAATTTAGCAATAAAGTGATACATTTTATAGTATGAAAACTCCAGTCAGAATAGAAATTATATTTATATTATTTTCTATTTCTAACAATAAGTTATTGAGAATATAAGAAAATAAATAAATTAAAAGGAAAGAATTTGCGAATGTTTGTTAATCTATTTCAACGAAAAAATTGTTAAAAAAGGAAAAAAAAAAAAATTTGAATCGAAAATCATAGAAAATTTATTTTCAATCAAAAGACTCACGTCGTTGACATCTTCGCCCTTCAAAACCCTCAGGACATTTACACGTGTATGGGCCTATGCAAGATCCTCCATTTAGGCAAGGTAAAATGCAAGTTGCTGCAGATTGTGATTGAAATAGAATATTTGTATGGGATCAATTAACAAAACAGGAAAAGTATATTAATAATTTAACCACACAGTCATGCGTATACACATTAGAACGCGGAAGAGCACGCATTTTAAATGTATTTAATTTATATGTTCAAAATCTTTATTGATAGTTACAATTGTTGGGAGATTCTTTGCCACAGGAGTACAATTAAAATCAGCAACGTAAGCTTAAACAGCAATAAAATTAATTTCGTTCTAAATATTAATTCACTTTAATTAATTTTTTTTTTAGTTAATTAAAATCAAATCTACTATAATCAATAAAACAGATATGTATTCTAAAGTAAACAAACAATAATGGTTCTCCATTAAAAATATATTAATTCTGTTTTACATAATGTTTTTAAAGTAAAATATCTTACCATGTTGCATTGAGACATTCTTGTTGCAGTCACTACGCAAGAAGGCCCCCTGACCATGATCCATCACTAAGACAAGTCAAGAGGGTAGTTCCTTTTGGTTTCGTTCCTAAAAAAAATTAATAAATTGGTTTAGACACGTTATCAATATTTTTAGTTAAGAATATCTTCAATCAAATGAAATTATACTTACCAGAAGGAAAACTGTTTGTCTGTCATTATGACAGAGTTTATCCATTTATTGTGGTAAACAGTTCCAGTCTCTTGTTTATTTTTGTGTCGTCCACAAGATATTTATGTAGAAAATAAAATTCAGTTACTGAATGAGATCAAATAGGGTGTGTGGAGCGTTACTGCACCAGAGCTCTACGCCTGAGTTAGTTAGTTGGTCTATTGCAAATTGTAAAGTAACCACAGTCTATAATTGCCCAGCCACAGTACAGATATTCATAACATGTTTATCATTAAAATTCTACAGCAAATTAAGAGCTCAAAGTGCACTTAAAATGTAGAAGAAAAACATAACCTTCAATTTTTACTGTATGATTTGGCAACATTTTGAAATCCTGCATATTTATATAAGTAAAGAAACCATTTAGAATATGAAATCAGCTATCCTTGAAACCCCACACTAGTAAAAAGAATAAAAGGCTTTAACTAATAGCTGCACAAGAAGACGTTATAACAGAACAGAGGGAAAATATAAAGATTTTTTATTTGACCTGAAAGATGTTTGTAGAGGCTAACAAACAAAGCACTGTTGAGACAAATTAGATTGAAAGTTGATGCTGTTCAAAAGTTGTTGTTTTTCTTCTATAAATTATCATCCTCAACCAGTCACCGCCAAGATCTTTTTCACCTGTGAAAGGTGTGAGTATATTTAGAATCTCCCCTTCACTATATACTTAGTCCAATGACAATTTTGTCTTTGGCAATTTCGATCCGAATAATTAGTATGTCATTTAGAACAATATAAAGAAAATAAATAATTGAGAATATCTCATTCAGAAGCTATTTAAAAATGTTAGCATCACACCCTTTTATAAACTAGTTCCAGTTAGCTTTAATGATGTTGTAGTTTAATAAATATTAACATATTTAAATATTAACATATTAACAGTATATAGTTTGTAGCGATAGAGTTGTAAGACAAGAGGCAGTCTGACCCCTTTCCGGATCCAATAGAAATTACCTAGAATTGTCATCTCTCTAGAATAAGCGCCCAGTATGAATTGAAATATAAAAAAAGGTGTTATAACAATAGCAAGTAATTCACCACACACACAAATTGTAGTAAAGAGAAATGTTTTTAATGAGTTTAAATGGTTAGTTTGATAAGAGACAAGTGCCCTAAGAAAACTATTTCAACCAGTTTGGATAACTATCTTGAATACATAATTTTGAATTCAAAATACAAAGTCATCATAGATTTACCTCTTTAATTAAAGTTAATGATAATGCATTTAAAACAATATTACAGAGATCTATATATTACAAAGTGGCTATAATAATTTTTATAGTTTAACTAATTATTATAACACTTAGACTATGCCGAAGCTGAAACTGTAAAATTTTCAGTCTTAACCGAGTAGTTGTTACTCCTGGAAAGTCTTATCAGAGCTGCATTTTGCTTTATGACCCACATTCACATGCTGAAATCAGTTTCCTCCTAAAATATTACTTTCAAAATTTTTTAAACTTACTTGAACATTGGCCTTTAATATTCATCTAGTTTATCTCAAAGAACAGAAGACAACTCCTCTTGGTAAATGACCTTCTTGCATGTATTATCTTGTCTCCAAAGATAGGCTTTCTGTTTTAAGATGAAAGTTCACTGCCATTTCTTATAGAAGGAGGTCTCTCTACATTTCACAATAAACAAGAAAAAAAGTCGACATTGAAGACTGCAGATAACCAAAGGAGAAAAATCTGAAAGATATGAACAGATATCAAAAACTATTACCACTTCTATAATCCATATAGTCCACATACACATGAAAACTATATCTCACTCAATTTCTTACCCATACACCCAAAGAAACCATTATTATGTTGTTGTCATTATTATTATTATTATTATTATTATTGTTTATTATTATTATTTTACATTATTACATTATTATTATTATTATATATATATTGTTGTTATTATTATTATTATTATTTATTATTATTATTATTATTATTATTATTATTATTATTATTATTATTATTATTATTATTATTATTATTATTATTATTATTGTTTGTAGTTTAGGTAAAGAGATTCAAATCTGGCTCAACCAGCAATTGCCTTCCCAACAACTCACAGAATAAGAATTCTGGAAATATCACTGAAATGTTACACTGAATGTCCATCTGTTTGATTTGAAAAGGTCCACACGTGAAACTTTGTATAGTTTGTCTGATCTCTCCTCTTTACTAAAGTTCTACTGTATGGCCCAGAACCACTATTTTACTAGAAGAAGATGACGCAAACTTCAAAGATTTAAGTGCTGCCCAAACATTACATTGAATGGATAACAAAGCTTCACACAAACTAGGGCTGGCTGACACAGGTGCGCAGTGGGCAAAAGTGGTGCGCCTATTTTGGTGCGGGTGCTGTGTGGTGTTTATAAAAGAAACCAGCACACAGCACAATTTTTTAAAATATAGAGGTATGGTGCGTAGAGGAGTGTGAAAAGTCGAAGATTTGCATCTGCGGTGCGGTGTGGTGGTTAAACAAAAATTTTGAACCGTCAACACTAATACAAACTGTAAATAACGGCACTTTGGGCTATTTCTTACTATTGGTTATAGAATCTCATTCCAACAAGTTACTATATTTAAACTTTTCCAGATCATACATTGGATAAACGCAAAGTTTTATTAATAAAATAACGGCAATTTCTTAGATAAGTATAATAAATAAAAAAGTACTTTATAAACATATAAAGAACTGAAATGTTATAGACATACAACTGTTCCATAAATTAGTGTTAATTAGTAGAAAATTATTTTAAAATAGTTCTTGATATATATATATATATATATATATATATAGAGTAAGATATATATATATATATATATATATATAGATATATATATATATATATATATATATATATATATATATATATATATATATATATATATATATATATATATATATATATATAAAAAAAAAAAAAAAGTGTATATACATAGTATATATAGTATATAATATACAGTGTATTATATATATGAGGTATATATATATATATAGCATATATATATATATATATATATATATATATATAGTATTCTAATTATTTTTTTTCATTTTAAAATTATTTGCTGTAGTTAAATTAATTTTCATTGAGATGTTTATTGAGTTTAATAAAAACTAATACAATACCATAGGGTGGATGCACGGCAGGCTGGCAGTGGATGCATTGCAGACCGCTCGTTTAATGTGCCCGGCGGGCGAGTTAGCGCCGTAAATAACTTAAATCATAATTAATTGATTAAATAAAATTGTTTTAAAAAATTGAAAAGAGTATTATTACTGTAATTATCATTATAATATTATTATTATTGATATATTATTATTATTAATATTATTTTGTTATTATTATTATAATTCTTATTATTATTAATAGTATATATATTCGAATGTACCATACGTCTGAGTATACTTCCTAACAAAATAGTAGCAAAATAATTTTTTTTAAAAATGCTTTTTTTTTTACGCCACGCAATCCGAAAACAAAAGCGTAAAAAGCCTCGCACCATTATTCATAGCTAATAAATTGTATTGTAAAGGTGTTTGTAGTAGAAAAAGCAAAAATATTTATCGCTCGCACATCATAGATCACTTTAAATGAATCATACTAATTATTCTTCGAATTTGATATAAACATAACATTGAAAGAATGATCTTTGAATGGGCATCTATCTATAATATCTGACTAACGGTAATTGAACTGAGAAACTATTTTTCAAGACCAATTAAACGTCAAGTTTATAAATTCTTCAAAGATCATCATGTAATCTACGTCTCAAAATTTATTTATTATTTTTTTGGGTGCTACTGCCTTCATTCCACACACTCGTACGCCAGTCCAAAGAACCAATCAATGACAAATTATAATCTGTCCGCTGACCACTTTTGTTGCTAATAAATATAGATTATCTTTTCTGAATGTAATGAGGTCACAATTATATGTGAAAGGTTCATTCTCACACATGAAAAATAAATTTAAATATTTCAAGAGTTGACTGGGCTTGTCCTTACAAACATGATCTGCTGGACTTGAGAATGCTTATGTAGTACAAAAAGGCCTTGGTGCATAAAATTCACATGAGGGAACAATGCATTTTGATTGGTTAATTGACTAATCAGTCAATGCACCATCAGTCATGATTAGGTGAGTCAATACTTGGAGAAACATCCAAAGCAAAACAAATTTCCAATTTTTCTATCCCAATTATTAGAAGTCCCTCCTAAACACTGAGGAAAGATTAAGATTGTCAGAAACTCAAATGTTTTCTTTGATAGAAAGAACAGTTTTTTTAGAGAACTGCCTGCTGGAGTACCACCTCTACGTTATAAAGCTCTAAACCTACAAATCATTGAAAAACTGTTTTCAGAATAATAAAACTTTGTAACACCTTACATTTAGATGGGGAACAGGATGATCGATGTCTCAGTTCAGACTGGAACAATGAGGTATCCACATGCTGAATGATGATCTTTAAAAATTAAAGGTAAATGATAAAGATTTTGAGAACGATCTTACAAATTTTAACTAAAGAGTTTAGACTAATAAATATAACTTTATGACAGAACTAAATTCAAAGTATATCTAAAGAAAAAGATTAAATTTTTAGAAAATCCAAAGATTGAGGTAGTTTTTTTTTTTTTTTTTTTTTTTTTTTTTTTTTGTGAAGGAGGCAAACAAAATTTAACTCCCACTCTGCCCTGTGTGTTCAAACCTGTGACCACAGTTTATACTCATCAGAAAAATAAAATTTAATAATTGGTCTTCAAAATATCTTACTGAGAAGAAAACGTTATGTTTTCAAGTACTTAATTGTCTTAGTCCATGCAACCGAATTGCAGGAAAACGAAAGGAACGTTTTAGATAAATTAGAAAAGTTGTGACGGTGTCAGAACAGTGACGTCACACCAGGCAGGCAAAATGCAACTGAAGGGAACCATGACTCAAAGTGTGAAGAATAGCAAATGAGATCCTGTTTACAAACATAAACCTTACCTGAGAAAACTTCTTTCTGTAAGACAAAATTGCACACAACGGTCCATCACCAAAGTATGACGCCAACAGAGAACTTATGAAAATCTGTCCAGCAATTTAAATATGTGCAGGAAGGCAACCTTGTCCTATCAAATTATAAGATTAAATTTAAAGCAGAGAATGCTGGAAAATATTTAAAGACGCCGTGGGGTTCGTAACCGACCAAGTTCCGTTGAATATGATGTGTCATTGCCTATCAAAGCACATTTCCTTTCACAGCTAAAACGACTTTATCTTCCAAAAAGTTGCCCAATACCTGATACCAGAAACCTTATGTCAGGGAGGATGTAGCCCTCCACAACTCACACTCTGTTGTAATATATATATATATATATATATATATATATATATATATATATATATATATATTATATATATAGAGAGATATATATATATATATATATATATATATATATATATATATATATATATATATATATAGACATACATATACATATATATATGTGTGTGTGTGTGTGTGCTAGTGTGTGTGTATGTGTGTGTAAAGAGGCAAACGTGTGTGCGGTATGAACGTCAGTTTGGTGCATAATGGTATTGAAACGACATTATTAATATTACATTATCATTGATATTATTACTATTATTAATATTATTATTATTTATTATTTATTATTATATTTATTATTATTAATATTCATTATTATTATTTCATTTATTATTATTGTTATTGA
>JABUQX010079074.1:0-2500 GCA_015478945.1 Trachelipus rathkii | reverse complement strand
ATACACACACACACATATGAATATAATAATAGATAATAATAATAATAATATTGCAGTACACAATAATAATAATAATATATTTTTAATAATAATAATAATTAATAATAATAATAATAATAATAATAATAATAATAATAATAATAATAATAATAATAATAATAATAATAATAATAATAATAATAATAATAATATTAATAGAAAGTCACAAATTGCTGTTGTTCCTTTTTAAAAAGCAGAAGAAGAAGCTCACCTCAAACCTTTCCACATTCCTAAGCGACAATGAATGGTGTCATTTCCATTGAGAACATAACCACGATCCATGAATAAGACACACTATGGTTTCGAGTCCTTCACTTGTGTGCTTTAGTGTGAGATAGAAATGCAGGAGGGTCCCGCAAAACCACTACACAAGTCAGATCTCTCTGTCCCGACAACAGGATATTCATGGTCATGTAAATAGAGAACCTTTAACAAATTATATATTATCTTTATTTTAATTAATAACATAGTCAAACTTAGATAAGCAGAGAAGATATTGCACGTCAAATCTTACACCTTGCAATATATTTTGTTTGAGCCAAAAAAAAGTCTGTCTCAGTTTTGGATGTATAGAAAAGTAGCCAGTTCCTGCAGATCTGCTTTTGCTATGTTCAGTCAAGTATGGAGAAGAATTTCTTTGTCTTATAATACTACTACTTTCGGAGCAATAGCCTCTGCTTACAGTCAGTACTTCGGACTGTTATCATGTTTATATAACATTTCTAAGGATTTGTTAAGGCTGACGAAACGAACGAAAACTTGAGCATTTTTTTAGCACAAATGCAAAACGAAACGGCTTAAGCTATGAATAGTGTGAGGCTTTTCACAGTGTTTGAATTGTAAAACATTCAGTTTTTAAATTATTTTACCATTAAAACTATTTAGGAAAATTTTCAAATATGAATTTATTAATTAAGATTATTTAGGTATAATAATAATAAGAATAATAATAATAATAATAATAATAATAATAATAATAATACACACACACAATAATAATAATAATAATAATAATAATAATAATAATAATAATAATAATAATAATAATAATAATAATACAATAATAATAATAATATACACACACACACACACAATAATTTTCATTATCACAAAATATTTAGTATTTATCGGGTAAAGAACATGAAGGAAAACAATACTACATTTTTCATAAAAATTATTTAATTACGTTATTTTCAAAACATTCATATAAAGAGTACAATGAAAGCTCAAAAATAATTAGAAATTTGTTTATAACCAATCGTAACGTTTCTTACATTTCGACGTAGGCTTTCTTTGGAAAACTTACGTTGGGAAGTTTGAATTTTGAAGAGCATATCTCGCAATTTGTCCGATAATTTCTGATCCATCTGAGATACGCCGAATTCGCTTTTGTCATATGTGCTTCCGCTCACTCGGTAAAGAGAGGCTAGAAGTTTAATATCGAATTTCAGCAAAACGACTATGATTTTACGAAGCTTGAGCTCTGTTGCAAACAATTGAACGCCAACAGTATGGAGCCCATCGATTAGGCAATAAACAGAAATAAAAACATAGCCAGTTTTTAAATGGTATTGCAAATACTGATTCAATATTGCATGGAGTTTTGTCTGGCTGGAAGAAATTATACGAAAGTTGATCATTGAATGAAACATTCATCAATTCAAACGGGCCTACACCATATTGTTTGTTTATATTTTTGTGGTAAGCATAATAAATTAGGCATTTATTACATATTTTGTCCGTTATACAAAGAAACAACGATATCTGGTGTCGTGCTAATGGGCAAAACGAAAATTGCTGTATTGTAAAGTCGTTTGGCTTTTGCATTTGTATTTACGAAACTTAAGAAATGAGTTTTTCATCTCCCCTGTCATATAATGAGAAAAAAGAAAAAAAAGGGGGAGAGAGAGAGAGAGAGAGAGAGAGAGAGAGAGAGAGAGAGAGAGAGAGAGAGAGAGAGAGAGAGAGAGAGAGAAGGAAGGACGCTTGGCAAAAGCAAAGAAAAAAATGTAAAGGACGTGGAGGGTCTGTTTGAATTGATGAATGCTTCGCTTCAATAAAATAAACTTTAAACATAATTCTTCCAATGGCAAATGGATAAACCCAACAATAGTTGATCACTAATTTTGTAAGAGGTTTCATCATATGCTTTTATCGTTTATTCCAATCGATGGGCTCCATCATCAGCTAGACTGAGCTTGTTTGTAAGTGTGTGTAAACTTAGAATTCTATTCGTTTTTTGTAATGAAATTGTGCCAAATTGTGCAACATTCCTCACTGAGCGTAAGTAATAAAATGACAAAACGAAAACGAAAACGGTTCATATTAATATATATATATATATATATATATATATATATATATATATATATATATATATTGAAGCATGATAACGCGAAAGCGTCAATGATAAATGCGAAAACGGCTAAACACCCAAATTTTGAAACCATTCCAGAAACAG
>JABUQX010079073.1:62500-67500 GCA_015478945.1 Trachelipus rathkii | reverse complement strand
TGCATCCGGGCACCCGCTGTTCTAACGTTCGTAGTTGTTTCAGGAGCCCTGCAGCCGATCGAATGTAAGCACAGGCAAAGGCACTAGGACACCTGAGAGGAGAAGGAGGAGGATGAGGAATGCCAGAATCGTCCAGGGTTGAGTTAGAGGGAAAATAGGAGGCCGAAGAGATTGACCTTTTCAGTGAGAATAGCAACAGAACCATCAGAGCGAATAAGGGGAGGAAAGACAGATTTACAGAAGTTTTAGAGATGTTTTTGGAAGAGGCCAAGGAAAGAGTTTGTCGAGTAGGAGAACCAAGAGAGGTTAGCGCATTTCGTTTGATGAAAGCCCGCTTTGCTCGTCGAAGAGTATCCCTGCAACGATTTCTAGCAGAATGAAAATTAGACAGAGTGATAGGAGAACGAGAAATTTTTCCACTCCCGATACGCACTGTCTCTAGCCTGAATGGCCAGAGAACAAGCACGATCGAACCATGGATTATGAGGAGAGAAAGATTTAGTCGAAGAAGGAATGAACCTGCTCATCCCATCAACGATTACAGCTCCCACCTTATCGGCAGAAGTCGAAGCGTCACCGGAGACAAAGCAGTCATTCCAGTTATAGTTAGCGTAGAAGTGACAAAAACGTCCCCCAACTCGGCCCGATCAAAGTGCCAGAAAAAACGATTTTAGGGCAGGATTGGAGCTGTTGTAGAGAAAGTATTAAAATTAAGACATATAAGATTGCGATCAGATTTACCGATAGCTGCAGAATGTGACCTATTTATAGAAAGGACTAGTGGTGAAACATAGGTCAAGTATTGTTCAAGAATTGTTCAAGAATGTGTGTAGGTTCCCTAATTATTTTTTCCAGATCGTCGAGAATGCTGAATGATTCGGCCTCCTCTCCACCTAAATCGGTATGAGAGGACCCCAACCATTCAGTGTTATGTACATTGAAATCCCCTAAATAGAGGACCTCAGTATTTGGATGAGAAGATATAACAGTCTCGTGAGAAGTAGTAAGATATTCAAAAAAGGCGTGAAAACCTGTTCTGTTAGGGCAGCAGTAGCAGAAACACAAATTATGTAGTAGAAAAGGCAGAAAGATTTTAAAGCGCATAGAACATCCGAATTAGGAGATTTCGAGATTCACGAGACGTGTTACGGGAGTGTTTATGTTAACATAAGGCACATACTCCACCCTTTAGACGGAAATTATGAAATAAGTTATAGTTCGATACATTTAAACAAGTTAGGAATGAATTCTTAGCCATCTGAGTCTCAGACAGGAGCAAAAGATTAGGGTTAGAGTTAGAGAGGTGGTATTCCACGACAGAGTTAGAGCTTAAGCCGCGGATGTTGGTGAAGTCGATAGAAAGCCCGCATCTACGCACACCTGCCATCACACACACGCACGCACACAACAAACAAAAACGAAAGCCAAAGACAGACAAAAATAAAACGAGAAATCGTGATAAAAAATGATCATACACCTAAAACCTAAATTAAAAAGTTTATATTCTAAAATTAATTATAAATCAAATTTTGTATAATAAAACTTTAGGAAATTTTAAAACGCTAAAACCGTATTTACAGAAAATTTGAAAAATCTAAAAAGTTAAACTACACAATCTACATACTAAACTAAAGCACATTAAATCTATACACATACACCTACACACACTCAGACAAACAAAACTTAAACAAATGTTAAAACATAAGCTAAATGTAAATGAACCCTAACGTGGTGAAAACCTGCATTAAAACCATAAAATTTAAATTTAAAACCTTATATTAATAAAAAGGGTAAATAAACTAAAAATCCTATTCTTATAGCTATCATCGTTTAAAAAGAGAAAGTAAAAAAAAATAAAACCAAACTTAGCTTAAAGATTCAATATTGCAAAATTTTCGGAGTAAATTCTCTTTAATTACTTATATAAAGGCGGTAAATGCGTAAAATAAAATAAGAAATTAACATTAAAACAACACTAGGGCACATTAAAATTAAAATGAGTGAAAACTAAAACAAATTTAAACAAACACGGTTAAAATACACATTGGAGACCAAGCATTCGACAACCGCACAGCACGAGCGTCAACTAACAACTATTATTATTATTATTATTATTATTATTATTATTATTATTATTATTATTATTATTATTTTATTTAATGACTGATGAATTATTGTCACTCAAAAATTTTGAAGAAAAAATAATATTTTCTCGCTTGCAGATAGCGGAACTTTCGTACTTTGTTTTTACTATTTATTTTACCTTTACAACTATTTAGCTTTCATATAAATCATTTCAATTACATTCAAAACATATCCCTTTGTTTTCTTTCTTATATTTATTGAATTTAAATTATATATAATATATATATATATATATATATATATATATATTTATATTTATATATATATATATATATATTATATATATATATATATATATATATATATATATATATATATATATATATATATACTGGAACAAGTATGAAAGATGTGAATGGTAGGAAGTGGCTGGTGCAATTAAATCCTTGGTGGATATAAAGGAACTAAGTCTTGAGGCGTTTGAGTTTCGCTTGAGGGTATGTTGTTACCTGTGTTAATGTATAGCAGTCAAACTATGGTTTGGAATAAGAGGTATAGATCTAAAGTACAATGTGTCAAGATGGGCAATCTTAGAGACGTGTTAGGTGTGAAAAGAATTGATTAAATGAGAGTTGAACGAATTAGGGAGTTGTGTGGTGGGAAGAAAGGCGTAAATCTAACATCATATCCTACATTGAGATGGTTTGGTCGTGTGGAAAGGATGGATAAATAGTCGGTTAGTTAACATTATTTATATTGGTGAGTGTGCTGGGAATCGACAGACTTTGAAACCGAAGAAAAAGTTGATTGAGTCAGTAAATGAGTGACGAAAGGAGAGAAATCGACAGACTTTGGAACCGAAGAAAAAGTTGATTTAGTCAGTAAATGAGTGACGGAAGGAGAGGAATGTGAGTTTGGCAGAAGCGAGAAAAAAGGTGCATAATAGAAGTTAATGTCGGGGTTTTGTGAGGGGTTTGGTTGTGAGCCTGGACCAGAGGATGAACACCACAGTGACGAGATACCACAGTGAGGGTCCGTCGCAGTCCCGTGAAACCCTAGAGGGGATTTTTCTAACTATTACGAGTTCTCACTGAAGGGTATAAAGGTAAAGGTAAGGGGAGGCTTTCTTACAATATGCGTCATATACTGCTGCTGCTTTCCTTTTTCCGGAGTATGCTACGCATCTCACTCCTGATCTTGGGAAAGGAGGAAGATTATATATATATATATATATATATATATTTATATATATATATAATATATATTAGAATATGATATATATATAATATATATATATATATATATATATATATTTACTTAAGATCTACAGATAATGGTACAATAATAGAAGTATCTCAGCTCTTTCAGTTGAAAGCGCTTAAGTATTTCCTTTCAAAGCCTGAAAGATACGATGTTCCTAAAGATCTTTAATTTAATCTCAATAGCTATTCTTATAATGTAACAGAGTTCGGCTATGATCTAAATTCATTATACAACGAAAAGGTTTGTTATTACGTAGATTTATTAATTTTTAAAGTTTTGAAGTTGCATAATGCTTATATTTTATCTTCCGAGTTACAACACTCGATACCACACACACACACCACCACACACACACACACACACACATATATATATATATATTATATATATATATATATATATTATATATATATAAAAATATCTTTCGTAAACATTATATATATATATATAATATATATGATATATATAATAATATATAATATATTTATATATATATATATATATATATTATATATATATATATATAGATATATAAGTATATATATTATATATATATAATTATATCATTATATTATATATATATATAATATATACATATATAATGATATATATATACATATATATAATATATATATATATATATCATATATAATATATATATATATATATATAATATATATATATATATATATATATATATATATATATATATATATATATATATATATATATACATATATATACAATATATATTATAATATATATATATATATATATACTATATATATATATATATATATATATATATATTATATATATATATATGTGTGTGTGTGTATATATGTAAGTGGTAAAAATTTTTTGAGTTTATACAAACTTTTAAACAAATTACTTTTCAATCTAAAACCAATCCTCTTATAATTAATTAATTAATAACGAAAAAAATTTAATAACCTAAATTTAAGTCGTGCAATTAAATAATCATTTATTTATCTAATTTATGACATAAATTTCACGTATTTTCGGTTTTACATTTTTAATGAATAAATGCATCAAGAAGACATTAATCATTATTTTACTCTTTATTCAATTGTTTTGCGAAATCAATGTTAAAATTGACTAGAATTTAAGCATAGATTTTAATATTGCACGTTTCAATCTGAAAGTTTACTATTATAAGTATTAGTAACAAGGTAAAACTCACTAAAACTAGCTTAAGAAGCAATATTACGTATGTATTATTTAATATTCATAGTGTATATGCATTTTTATGTAAGTTGAAAAAAATAAAGATGTTCATTAAGTCATGTATGACAATGAAAGTGCTTTTTTCGTTTACTTATGTGAGCTTGCCATGGATAAATATGCTTTCCAAAGCAGGATATGTTATTGGAATGTTTCAATAGACCCTTGGCCAAATCTAAGGTGTGAAAGTTATTTTCCTTTATTTCTTTGATTTGCTTGGCTAAAATCCACTGAGGAGGTTTCGCTGGCGTGAAAATAATTCTCTTATTTAATGATGTATATACTGCAACAAGAATACCCTCAAAATAGGAAGTTTCAGTTATAACTTTCATAAAAATATTGGAACTTTCAAAGAAACATATATTGTCATTTTTCTAGCCAAAACTGACATATTTCTTGTATTGAGT
>JABUQX010079073.1:42500-52500 GCA_015478945.1 Trachelipus rathkii | reverse complement strand
TGCGACGTGACATTTGCGCCCTATCTCTTTTCTATAGGTATTACATCAGCAGGTGCTCGAGAGAATTAACCTTTCGCATTCCTTCACCACTGCGTCGCCCTCGTAACACAAAAGGTGCCTTACTCTCACATGACTAATGTAAGAATATTGGAGAATTCAAGGATCACTCATTGTGGTGCCTCTTTCTTTCCAGCAACATCTATTTTGTGAAACTCCATGCCTTCATCTACTTTCCTTGCAATATTCAATCTTCCTCCCTTTAATTCCCACATCTGCGCTCACCTGAGGAAATTGCTCTTGGCAAGGGACTGGGTGGGTTTATTTTCCATATTTTTTTCTTCTTTTCTTTTGTTTTTTATGCCCACTCCATTTCAAAGGTCCTTGATCGTGAGTGGTGGCATCGTGTAATATATATATATATATATATTATATATATTATATATATACTATATATATATATAACTATATATATATATATATAAATATAATATATATAATATATATATTATATATATGTATATATATATTATTATATTAATATATATATATAAATAATATATATATATATATATATAATATATAATATATATATATAATTATAATATAATATATATATATATATATATATTAAAATTATGTATAAATATATATATATATATATATATATATATATATATATATAAAAACAAAAAAAACATAATTGTAAATATCTATATTATATAAATAGTATATAATAGTATATATATATATATGATTATATATTATATATATATATAGTATATATTATTATATATATATATATATATATATATATATAATATTTAATGAAGGAAAAAAAAGTAAATGAAAAATGATCTATTTGTTGTCGTTTAATTTGATGAAACTAGCTATTACATATAGATATATATATATATATACTATATATTATAATTATATATATATATATAATATATATATATAATATTATATATATATATATATATATATTATATATATCATATATATATATATATATATATATTGTCAACACTTGTGGAATAAGGCTGGAGGCTTGCCAAATCCACCAGAGATTTGGGAAGTTCCCTAGTCAGGGGTAATTTAAAGGCTGATATGCCCCAATACATAGCTTATGAAAGTGTGCAAGTCAAAGCTAGTAGGGAAAGTAGGGAAAGTAGGTAAAAGGGGTGTGATTCAAATTTTATCAATGGAACACATGTATGATTGAACATAGCTGTTAAATCTGGGGTTACAGAGTTGAATGGTGGAAGGATGAAAGTGTGTAGAAAGGAATGTGGCAAGAGCCATCTTCAATGAAGGAGGTATGAGACTGGAGAGTTTAGAAGATCTGGGACCATTGTAGTACTGATAGAACAAGGAATGTGACATAATTTGTTGGGTAGTGAAGGACTGGAGTGAGTTTCTGAGAGTTGGACAGTTGATATGAACTCCACAGATGTGTGAGCCTGACTCCATACAGGATCGAAAGGTACCTTTATAAAGAGAAATCAACTGTGGTGGCATGAAATATTCTGAAGGCGATTCAGAACTCCCAACCTCTTAGTAGCTTGTTAATTAAGAGAAGCAAGGTAATCCTTCCAACTTATATAACGAGAAAAAGAAACACAAGAAATATTAAGGATATGCGAAGGTTTTAGTTGTTTGTTTTTTATAAACATGTTATAGTTGTGTGGAAGATTATGCTTAGTAGAAAGATGATGTTTTTTTTTATGGCCCAATTAAAATTTCGGGAAGATCAGAGGTTAGTTGCTCTAAGGCTGCACTTCTAGAGCAAGCCAGTTATTGTTCGGAGAGACGTCACTCAAAATTAAATTAGTAATATAAGGTAACTCTCTAGCATAGGAGTGGATAGATGAAGAAGTAATACAGAGGTCATTAATGAAATCTAGTTTGAACACCACTCATAATAATATATACAAAAGCTGCTATAGAGTGACCGGAAAGAAAATCAAAGAGAATGTAGCAGAGGAAGAAAGATAGATTCCGGAAAATGAAAGTCTAGAAATCAAAACTTTGTGCCAGACTCTATCGAAAGCTTTCAATATGTCTAATGCCACAATTAAGGTTTCACTGAAATACCGATGGGCTTAGGACCAAACATCAGAAAGAAGAGAAAGAAGAGAAAGAAAAGAAAGAAGAGAAAGAAGAGAAAGAAGAGAAAAAAAGAGAAAAAAGAGAAAGAAGAGAAACAAAAGAAAGAAGAGCAAGAAGAGAAAGAAGAGAAAGAAGAGCAAGAAGAGAAAGAAGAGCAAGAAGAGAAAGAAGAGAAAGAAGAGAAAAAAAGATCACCAGTAGAGCGTTTCTTACAAAAAATCATACTGGAAATCAAAAACAAGATTAATATATAATTGTATAATTAAATTGTTTCTAAATCTTCCTGTTAAAGATACATTCGAGAACCTTAAAAAAAGAAAGCAGTTAGAGCGATACGATACGATTTGAGGGTGGAAATGGATCCCACTGAATTTGAGCAAGTTTCGAGAAGGAAGGTTAAGTCGAAACTAAAAGGCAAAAACCGAATAGTTTATTTACTAGGGCAGGTAGAAGGTCGGAAACACAAATTTTGAAAACCACAGATGGAAAAGGCATCAGGACCGTATGTTGTCTTCTTTGTGTTAATTATCTATCTATCTATCTATCTATCTATCTATCTATCTATCTATCTATCTATCTATCTATCTATCTATCTATCTATCTATCTATCTATCTATCTATCTATCTATCTATCTATCTACCTAATCTATCGTTATCTATCTATCTATCTATCTATATATATAACTATTCTATCTTTTCTATCTATCTATATATATATATATATATTATATATAGTATATATATATATATAATATATATATAATATATTATTATATATAATTATAATATATATATATATATATATTATTTAATATATTTAATATATCTATCTATCTATCTATCTATCTATCTTTATCTATCTATCTATCTATCTATCTATCTATCTATCTATCTATCTATCTATCTATCTATCTATCATCATCATCATCATCATCATCATCATTATATATATCATCTATTATAATATAAATTTAAATATGTAAATATGTTAAATATCTATTAATATATATATATACATATATATATATATATATATTATATGTATGATATTATGTATATATATATATATATATATATATATTACAAGATATATGGAAAGATATTACACACATATTTATGCATATATATGTTATGTAAATTATGTTAATATATTTTTTATAATAATAAATATATCTGTAGAGTCTATCTTTATAAAACAAATTTCTGGTCATATAGAAATTTGATATATAGATCTATATAGATTCATAATATAATATATATATAAATATAATATATATATATATATATATATATATATATATATATATATATGTATATATATAATATAAATATTATATATATATATATATATATATATATATATATAGCATTACGGTCAGAGAGATCATAAATAACACATTCAGAGGTAATTTCAATTTAGGCATAAATGACTTGGAGTGGATGGAGTTGTTGAATTAATTCCGGAATTATTTAAATTTAAGTTTATTAGAGGCAAAGGTTTGAACGAATTGCTCAGCTTTAGCAGAAGTCATAACGGCAATTGTGCCGTCGGGAGATACAAGAGGAGGGAAAGAAGAAGAAGCAAACTTAGAGTTGAAATTATTTGCAAAATGTCACAAAGAGCGGGAGGAAGAGGAACCAAAAAGATTATTGCAATTTCTACGGAGAAAAGAGCTTTTAGTGTTACTAATAATAGGTTTTGCAAGATTCAGAGATTCAGAGATGAAATATAAGATACATGAGCTTTTTTGCTTCTTTGCTTCTTTACTTTAAAGACGACGGGAATTCTTGAAGGAAGCGTCCTTGTGGCGAATAACACGAGAAGAAGCAGAGTTAAACCAAGGTTGGGTAGGTTTAGTTGAAGAGGAAAAATGTGGAATGCATGTCATCGTGACAGAAAGAATTTCTTCAATTATGCCCTCTGCATACTCCGAGTGAAATCTCCAACCTAAGGAGTAGTAGTTGTTCAAAGAAAAGTTAATGAAGAGCGACCCCACGTCCGACCTTTTTCTAGTATCGTTGTTCAATAAATTCTTCCTCGTCACATGTGGGGGGGGGGGGTCTTTCCTTAGGTGGACTTGAAGATCTTGAAGAGGATTGGTTATCGGTGGAACCAAAAGAGGAAAGGGTTTAACAGAATAAGGAGGAGGATTAGACGTTATGAAAAGGTTTAGAATATTCGGTTCACCTCCAATACGATCATGGATTCAGTTAGGGAGCTGCACAAACTACTCGAGAAATTCTCGATAAAAAGAAAATGGTTGACAAGTTCACCAGCTGTATCTTGTGAATTAGAGGAAAGCCGACTGACTGCTTTGAACCTTTGTAATCACCAATAACGATCATTTCAGAGAAATGCGAAGGAGAGGGGATGTGTTCTAATTTAGAGTTTAAGTAGTCGAAATATTTAGAATTGTCAGATGAGTTAGTAGGCAGATATATATAATAATTAAATTTAGTAGTTGATTGACAAGATAGATTGAGCCATAAGGTAGAAAATTAGGAATGCTCCAAATAAAGGACGCAAGAACAAACAATATCATTGCTCACATCGGCACAGAAACCAACATTAGATGAAAGATAACAGAGACAGTAATAGGGAACAGATTTATGTTTGTTGTGAGAAAGCTCAATCAATTAAGTTTCTGTTAGGAATAAGAGGTGAGGTTTAGAGGAGGAGAGGTGATGTTCAACAAAGCAAAAAATTAGTGAATAAATGAATGAATACAGAAGACCGTGGATCAGAATAGGATGGTAATTTCGTGATGGTACCAACCCTGGGGCTGGACGTCGTCAATTGGTGGAAGGGGGAGGGGAGATGAGTAGCTGATTTTGAAAACCCGCCCGCCCCTCTTGGTTGCCATTGTTTACTGATTTTTAAAAAAAGGAAAGTATTGTTGGTAATTGCTTTTTATTGTGTATGATAAAGTAGAGCCTACTCCAGTGTAGAAAAAAATATGGATATGAGCACAAGCTCGCTAAGCATTGGATATTGGAGTGCCTTCGGAGTATGATAACACTCCATATAGGTAATGGGGGTAATCTCATAGCTCATGATGCGCTAGGTTCTCCCTCTAACTAACTAATCAACTAACTAACTAACCAACACATATAATTATCGGTATCTGCATTTCACGTGATTCGATGTTTTGTTTACGAAGAAGATTTCACTCAGTTTGTGCCCTTACAGTTTTGACAACTTTCTGTGTCCGAAATGAACGGGGCTTACCAAATCTATGGCGATTTTTTCATATCATTAGTGCTTATGAGTAAGTCAATGGCACCAAACACTAATAATATAAATGGATAATATCTAGCGATGCATTTGAAAATTATATATGATGGATAATATCTAGCGACTGCAGTATTTTGAAAATGATACTTTTCTATTTCAAGTTTATGTAAGATTAAATTAAATTTAATTAATTTAATACAATGTACTTAATCCTGATATAAATTTATCCTATATACATGTACATTAAGATTATGTTAACATATATTATTATTATCATTATTAATTATTATATAGTTAAATTATTTATTTTCTCAAACAATTATTCAAGAGAATTTTGTTATTATTCTAACTTATTAACTTTTTTCAATTCACAATCATATTTATTTCCATAAGATAATAACATGAGGTATATTATCTACTTCTTTTATTTTGTCAGATTAGATTTAATAAAGTAGATACTTTATTCGAACTGTAATTTTAATTTATCTACATAGAATTAAATATATATTAATATAAATAATGTTACTTATAGTGATAGAATAGTATCAATAATAGAGATTTATTAACGTTGTCAATAAGATTCCCTGTGGAATACTTAATACTACACCATTTAAAATAAACTTACAGCCTCTTTACAGTCAACCCAAGGAAAAGCAAATAGAGGATCTATATGATTTATGTAGATAGGAAACAGCTCTCTCTCTACAATATTTATTTTTGAGAACTTCTTAATATAAATGATATTCAAAAGCTCAAAACTAGAATAGACATTTTACAGGATACAAGAACCCACTTGTACAACTTAAAGGAACAAATACATAACAATACCAACACATTAACAGCCATAAAAGATAACCTAATAGTCATCATTACACAAGTAAAACGTATTAAATGTCTATCAATTATTACTTCAATAGAATTACATATATACAAGTAACTCTTAAAATTAAACATTTACCTCAACTTAGAAAAGATCATATCATCTAATGTAATATAAATTATATTATTATATATATAATCTTTTAGACAGTTCATAATACATCTGGGAAACCGCCAATTAACATATAACTAACAACACTCCTCTTAATATTTGTATATTACATATGACACAATTTTACGAACTTTATTCAATATCATGCAGTCATAAACTTCTATCATCACTCCAACTACCAATATCTTCTATCTTACCGTGAAACTTCCTACCAATATAGTTCTTACTTTTCCTGGTCATTATAATATTTTAAATAGGTAAAATATCACCACTTATATATAGATTAATTACACTACATCAATATATACCCTTCTCCGAAGGTAACCTCACCTTTAATGAAGCTTATCAACCATTTATCATTATCGTACACAGAGGTAATAATAATCTATACATCCATTATACAAGAATAGATATCATTTATCTCACTAGCATAAATTCATTTAACATAATAGCATATACTTACTTAAAGACATCTGTAGATAAACTTATTTATCCCACATAACAATCTTTAAAATTTACTTACAGCACTAGTCTTTCAGAAGATATTTTGCAAGCACAATGAATTAATGTTTGTCTATTTCCATTAAATTATCATAATTACAATTTTCCATACAAAGATATAATATTATAGAAATAAAGAAAATATAGGAATAAATAAAAAGCATTTGAACAGGGCGGAGGTAGCTAACGAGCTCTTTAATTCATAGGAGACTAATAAACATGCAACTTCTGGTATAATCTTATTTTATCTAGACAATTTGGATCCCTCGATACCACATAAACTATACCTTTTCTTGAGAATACATTATAGTATTTTTTCAGAAGATTATGGAAACTACACTTTCATTAATGTGCGCTATTCCTTTCTCCTCTCAGAGAGAGCACGTCATTCTCTCTTCTCATTTTCTCTCGCCACTCTAGATTTTTTTTTTTTTTTCCATGAATGCTTGCGAAGGAAGTACCGAGTAACAAGCTAGAGACAGGCATTATTGACTGCAAAATAGATTAGGCGAAGAATAAAACACATACACACTCTTACAAATTGAATTAGAGGAACACATATAAACTCTGTATATTTATTTTATTTGTAAATTACATACTTTAAATATCCTCCTACTACTTACTCATTCCTTGCAGTACAAACTGGATTTTTAGAGACCCAACAGTTTCCTGAAATACTAAATACTAGATAGCATCCCTGATTCCTTCCCAACATAATTCTTATCACTATCACTCCAAGTTTAAATTTGAATAGACTATACTACTCATCCTAACATTGGGACGTTCACTTGATAATAATAATAAAACTTATACTCAGACCCATAGTGAAATTATAATCAACATTACCACACCTTTTCCACATATCCCGGTTTTTTTCTATATTCATAATTCTACTATTCTACTGCATTGGTAAGGAATCTACTATCGTTTATCTTAAACTCCGTTCACATTATAACTAAGGCAGTTAACTGCAGCCCCTCCGACAGCTCTCGTAGTAACCATCGAGTATTACAGATACGCGTCTATTCTCAAGAGGGCTTTTACCATATACCAGAACCTAAACAGCTTCATCACCGGTTCACCCAATATAGAGGCCAGTTATACTATTACTACTATCCTCTGATTACGCAAATTACTAGTAATTATAAAGAACGCTTAGAACTTTCCTACTTGAGACAGTTGGATCTCATTATACCGAAAAGTTTTCTTTCGTAAATGATAATTAAGAAAAAAGTTGCCATGTTTTATTTTATTACTCACTAAATTCTATTAATTTATCCTCATTTTTCCCGACTTTCTAAAATTCATATACAACAATAACATTACCCTATTACCCTCTCTTATCTGCTTTCTAATTCCCTGAATTGGTCTAAGGCCATCGCGCCACTTATCTTCCCTCTCACCTCTAGCTGCTTTTCTTTTTATTTTTAGATAAATAGTTGTTTCCTGACGTTCCAATCTCACTTACCTTAGATTATATAAAAATTATTAATTTCCTAGCATCTCTTCCTCTGTTTTATAGATTCAATCAAGTTTTACATTTTTCTCAGGCATACCCTATTTATTTATATATTATATAATCCCTCATTATTATAACGATACTTATTTTTAAATAGATATTTTTTCAGCTGACAAATTTTTAATAAATAACATAATATTCTATATAACACCTTATATTCCTCCATGTTAAGCATCTCGCATCAATTTGAAACTTTCTCCCCCCCCATAAACGGAATTACATATTATCACCTACCTCTTCACCTTCTCACTTTCTCTTTTGGACGGCAAATTTCATACGATAGCACTACATTAATTTCTAATATTCGTATATAAGAGTATATGGTGAATATACCGTTGTGCTGCTCTTAGATCTTTGCCGATTATTATTAACTCCATGATATATTTTCTATAATCGTTGAGCATTTGGTTAAATCATACTAAGATCAAATTTTTCCTTATAATTTAATATTATTTAGGGTAAGGCAAGTAAATTATAGGCCTAATTTCAGTGTTAAATTTTCTTGGGTAGTGATACTTAGACCCTAGAGTTGTTACCGAATAATAACTTATTATATTAATAAATTATTTTATCCTAGCTAGATCTCAAAAAAAAAAAAAAAAAAAAAAAAAAAAAAACTAATATTTATAATTTTTTTGGGGGGGTCCGTAATATTTAGTTTATATTTTTTATTAGGTATATATATATTATTCGATGCGAAATGCTGAATATTTGAAAGACGAAAAAGCTCCACTCAATCGTATAACGCCAATAGAATCAAAACTTTTATAGAAATTTTTTATTATTCATTTTTATATTCTTACTACCTATAAATAGGACTTTCCCCAAAGCGTATTTCATGCAGACTATATCAAAGGGTCGCATACCCTACATTTAAGGTCGAAATGAACCGTTTCGTAGCAAACATCATCTTACATTTTCTTTCTTGGGGAAAAATAAATCTGATGAGGAATTTTATTTTTTGGGAAAATATTAACAACAGAAAGAGTTGTGAGAAAAAAGCTACAGCATAAATTTTGCTGATGTTTTGGGAGTTCCATATTTTTTTTTTTTTTTTTTTTTTTTTTAAATCCACCTTTTTTATTTAAAATAATAAAATAAATATATTTATATATACCAAAGAAAATTTTTTATTTTTTATTTATATTATTTATATTATTATTATTATTCTTGAATTATGTGCTTATTATTATTATTTTATTATTATTTTATTATTATTATTATTATTAAGAAAATATTGAGCTCGAAAAATTATTATTTTTATTATTATTATTAAGAAAATATTGAGCTCGGAAATTTTTTTTATTATTATTATTATTAAGAAAATATTGAGATCGAAAAAATATTATTATTATTATTAATATTATTATCAAGAAAATATTGAGCTCGAAAATTTTTATTATTATTATTAAATTATTATTATTATATTATTATAAATTATTTTATTTATTAATATTCACATTATATATTAATAATAATTAATTATTATTATTATTTCATTATTATTATTATTAAGAAAATATTGAGCTCGGAAATTTTTTTTATTATTATTATTATTATTATTTTTAAGAAAATATTGAGCTCGAAAAGTTGTTATTATTATTATTATCGTCATTTTACCAACGTACTGAAATTGGTCAGT
>JABUQX010079073.1:17500-35000 GCA_015478945.1 Trachelipus rathkii | reverse complement strand
CTTCTCCCGGTTAGCTTGTGCACACTCTTGGGACCACCAAGGGGTTGCCGAACGTCTACCTGCGGAAGATCGCGGAATGCAAGCTTCCGCTGCTGTGAAGATAACTTGCTGAAAGAAGTTAAAGGCATCATCCCTAGTCGGAAACTGCTTATTGAAGGGAGAGTGGGATAGCTGGAATTTGGTTTTAATATTGGGCTCGGAGCAAGTTCATTTAATGATATTGGGTAATGGTCACTGCAGTATAAATAATCAAAGCGGGACCAGGTAAAACGATCCATTAGAGAATGGGAGCAAAAGGAAATATCAATACAGGAAGAAGAGTGTGTATCTGAACGTTCATATGTAGGGAGTCCTATGTTGAGGCATCCCAGGGAAAGGGTGTTAGAAGATCTACAAGGATTCTAGACTTAGACGAGGTGACAGAGTTGCCCCATAAAGGGTGGCCAAGGTTGAAGTCCCCCAGTATAACCACCGGGGTAGGAAGCTGCTTAAAGAATCAGCTAAGTCGACCTTAGTAAATTCACTACTCGGAGTCAAGTAGATCGAGCAGACAGTAAGGTCGGTGGACAGATGAATTCGTGCTGCCACTGCATGAAGTCTAGTTTGAAGAAGAGGACCTCACAGAATGTATTGATTTAAGGAATGACTATTCCTGCACCTCCTATCAAAGTCACCCTTCTTTCTAGTAGACGTTAGTGGTAAATTATATTAAGTGACGGTTGGTGAAGTCAGTTGAAGACATGGTCGAGTTCCAAACATATGCCTCTTTGGTGTACATATATTTATTAGTTGGAAAAGTTCAAAATTAGAGTATAGCCACGACAATTCCATTGAAGAAGGTAATATGTTATGTTGTTACAATATTGGAGATATTCGAGACAATTTATCTCTATGTAATAGGGGGATAAGTAAAGTGAATTCTGATAAGAGGGAAAAGAGACGTGGGTCTCAAAGAGGAGCAATAAATCCTGGTAAAGGTCAACAGATGGCTTGGCTAACACCAGTTTGGGAGAGTTTTTGTGGTAGATGGAGGGTCTGCCAGTATATAAAGAGATAATTTGAGTTCAACCAAGTCCATCTTAGTTTAGGACTTGTTGGTCGCTGGAGGAAAACCAAATGCCATTAGATGAAATGAAATCAGATATCAGCATCTGTCAAGCAAGCGGATTCAGAAATGGGTGGAGATGGAAATGTTTCCATGGAGGCAGTGTAAGCAATTGACACCGGAAAAGGTGTCACTTTTTTTTGTAAAGAAGTTGAATTGCGACATTAAATCCAAATATGGGATCCATGGGTTAGGAAGGTTCAAGGCCAGAGACTTGGCTTGGGTGGGAGTAATCAGGTGGGAGATTTTGGAAACCTGGTACCAGCAGATAAACCTCTGGGCCCCTTTCATTCCAATTCAATAGATTTAGAGCCTGAGCTCTGTAGTTTAAAGGAACGGTTTTCATTCATCTCTCAAGCAGCATTAGAGAGAGAGAGAGAGAGAGAGAGAGAGAGAGAGAGAGAGAGAGAGAGAGAGAGAGAGAAGAGAGAGAGAGAGGAGGGAGGGAGAGGGAGAGAGAGAGAGAGGGAGAGAGAGAGAGAGAGAGAGAGAGAGAGAGAGAGAGAGACTCTTGTGGTGTTTGCGTTGAACGGTTTTCCATTCATCTCTCTCGGAAGCGCAGGTAGCATTAGGAGAGAGAGAGAGAGAAAGAGAGAGAGAGAGAGAGAGAGAGAGAGAGAGAGAGAGAGAGAGAGAGAGAGAGAGAGAGAGAGAGAGAGAGAGAGAGAGAGAGAGAGTAGTAGTAGAGATCTGTCAGATCAGGCTCTCTTTGGGAAACCATAGATCCATTTCATCCCATAGAATGTAGAACTTTGTAAAGCATGAGGGGAAACTGGAGAAGAGCTACAGGAAGATTAAGAAGAGCTGGAATAATACTGCAAGCTATCAATGAGTTGGGTGGTGGGGAATTCAATAGTTGTGATGGTTTGGATACATTCTATTAAAGTCGCTGTTTTTGTCTCAGGAACAGACTTATGACGAAGTCTCTTCTGAGTTGCATTATTAACATCTGGGGTCAGCGTGGTTTAGAAATTGGGGATGTTTTGTATTTTGAAAAAATCTTGGCTTGATGATTAATCTTTCCTTTCATTTTAGGAACATCGTTTTCAGGAAATTGAGTAACGGTGGGAGACAGAGGACTTAGATGCATGTTTCTTACGAGAATTTGGCGAACTCATCGGGAGGGTATAGGACAGAGTGTCTTGTCAGGAAATGCTCTCAAAGCTTTGTATTGGATGAACCAACTTAGTTTCATTGTTAGTTGGTTGAAAATCAGTACTGAGAGGGTTAACTATAGCATTTTGGAAATGGGAGACTGACTAGTGCCTTCTGGATTATTTAAGTCGGTAGTAGGTACGCAGGCGTGGGCAGGTTGTAGCAACTGCTTGAGCTCTTGCTAGAATTTAGGAAGAGTTCTACTGGAAATGATCTGTGTCGTTGGATTAACAGGCGGAGGCAGGGGGGCTAAAATAAAATTGCCTTTGTCTTGTGGGATATTTATCTTTGAGATGGTGAATATCATCTCTCCTGCTCAATATTTGTATGGTACATAACTTCAAAACCTCCTGTTCCAGAATATGAGGTATTCAGTAGAGGCATCTGTAATCTTCACTATTTTGGTAATGGTGTTTCACAGGATTGGGAACTCTGCGACTGATATATAATATAATCCATAGAATGGAGACTAACATGAGACGAAAAAGTAAAGTTCCAACAATAACACATCAATTGACTGCAACCACTTACTTAAAGGTGATGGCACTAAAATCAAATAGGGACGAAGGTAAATAAAAGGCACAAAATACTGAGTAGACACTACCAGAAATCATAATCCTAAATAGTAAACTGTCCATTTGCTTACAACACATTGAAAGCATTCAGCTTGTGTGGCACACCACAGAAAACACATTTGCGTCAATAGTACCACATGCCCCCTTGATCGATCAAAACAAGAAAAACTTGATCGATCAAACATTTATTCTTCTTAAATCCAAAATATGTCTTGCTATACCGTCGACCTCAAATTTACGATCCGACAAAACTCCAGTAATTTTTCCTGTTCCCCACTTTGTCGTACACCTCGCTCCATTTGGTTTCACCCAGACCACATCTCCAACGTTAAACTCTTCTGCTACCAAAACTTCCGGCTGACCGCAGATCTCTTCAGGATGCCTCCATTTGTATTTATATTTAACTCTCCAAGGGCAGGATTCTTCGTTCACCCCCTCCCTTGGCATAAAATTGTACCAAAACCAATTCCTGATCTTGCCGTTATTCTTTTCGCAGTCTTATGGTTTCTCTCCACAATTCCATTACAATTCCCTCTAAAAGCCGCTCTGAAATTTAACCTCACTCCCCATTTTTCACACATCTCCCTCACGTCCAACGACCTGAAAGAAGCCGCATTATCAACCAACAATTCTTCAGGCAAACCATGTTCTAGAAACACCTCCTCCAACTTCCTCGTAATTTCTTTCCCTCCCTCGTTATTGAGAAACTTCCATATTGCAAATCTACTTGGACCACAGTCAACATACGACAAATACCTTTCCCTCCCAAAGTGGGTCACGTCAGCCGCCAACCTTTTCCAAGTTTGATCAACAGAAAGCTCTCTGCCCAAACATCTTCCTGGATTTTTATCTATCGACTGACACTTTACACAACTTTTTACACATTCCGCCACCTCCTTTCTTCTCACCCCTGAATCAAGCTTTTTGTGGGCATACAAAGTTTTGTCTACCCCACAATGGTTTTTGTCATGCAACCTCTTCAAATCCATCGCCGACATTCCACAAACCTTTTCTTCGCATTTTCTCCTTCCCTTTTGCCATTTCCGAATATTCTTGTTAACTTGTCAGCCTTGTTTTCTTCCGAAGGTACTAACATTATCTTTAGACTTATTCCAAACTCATTCACAAGTTCCGCAATAATTCCCAGACGTTTTTTCACCACCATCTCCGCAGTCCATTTTGTTTTTACTCTGCATCTTGAATGAATGACATTGTCCACCCAGCTCACAACCGACTTGGAATCACACATTATTGTTATTCTCTTTAATCCCCACTTCAAACAAAGATTTATTCCTTTCACAACAGCTTCTAATTCTGCTAAGTTTATATGACCGCAATCCGTCTTTTTCCTCAACCAACTTAAGTCTTCTACAATCTCAATTCCTATCTCCAACGCCACTCCATAAGCAATGCTGCTTGCATCGCACCACACAACCTCTTCTACACCCTTCTCAACAAACCAACTGTCCCTCACTGGATCATCTTTTTTTACAGCTTCCAAGACTTCTACAAGAACTTCCTTACAGCTTGTTCCAATGTCCTCATTCCACCTGCTTCCTTCAGCAATTCTCTTTAAATAGCTACATACAACCCTTAACCATCCCACCACCGGATAATGACCAATTAATTTTCCACAAATTGAAAATAATTCTTTTCTTGATATCTCCTTTTTCTCAATGATCGGGATCGTATTCCCTCTCGAAAAGCTAATCAATCCTTCTGCATTTCTTCCAATCTTAAGTCCTAACACCTTTCCTCCAACCACATTTTCTGGATCCTTCGTGATGAGCCCAAAATTCAATAGATGCTTCTTCACCTCCTCAACAGATGTTTTTCCACAATCCACCAAAATATTATCAATATATGAATCGGTCGCCTTTCCAATTCCTTCGTCAACTTCTCGAACTATTCTCAAAAAAATTTGTCATTACCCTCGGCGCACTGGACAACCCAAAACCTAACCTTGTTAGACAAAATACTTTCCCTTTATATCTAACTAATTGGTGTTTCCACAAGCTTCTATCGATTCTAATTTGAAGATAGGCGGACTTTAGATCAAGCATTGTCTTTCCATCTCTAACTCTTCTCCATTTCCTAATTGATTCTTCACAAACCGAAGTCTCATCCCCAGTATGGCACATTACAAATTTATTTCATTCTCTGAAATCCAATACCGATCTCACCTTGTCCTTATTTTCCGGCACAACCGCCATCAAAGGAATCACCCCTCTCTCCTCTCCCTTCCATGGCACAAGAATTCCTTCTTCTATCCATTTATGAATCTCCTCATCAAATTTGACTCTAATTGTTTCCTCATAGATCTTCCGTAGACTTCCACCTTATTCTGAAGCACCGGCTCCTCTCCCTTCCATTTCCATTTAACCGTCCAAAACTTTCCGTTAAACTCTCCTGAGAAATCGCAATCGTCAACCCTCAAATTCTCACCTTCTCTTGGCTTAGTAACAACACTTATTTTCTCCTTTTGAACTTCCAAAATGAGCTCCCTCCTTGTCAATGAAAACTGCCCCGAATTCTATAATTACATCTAATCCTAATATTATGTTTACTCCCGACATAATATTTTTCATCACTGCAACCTCGAAAGATTTTTCTATTCCATCTATTTCGATAGACTGTTGTATTTTCCTCACTTTCAACCCTTCTTCCATCAAATGCAACAATATTCTCTGAGTGTCCAACTCCTCTCACCAAGCCCATGCTCCCTATCGACTTAGTGCATCCAGAATCCACACCTCCAGTGACTTCTTTTCCATTTAACCTTATTTTTTTAAAGGAATTCCGGACTTTGAAATCAGAGGGCTGATTCCGGCGTAACAACCCCCTCCGATCCGTTTCCCGAAATCCTTAAAGTACATTCCCGCGCGAAATGTTCTTTGCCTCCGCATTGATAACGTTAGATTTGTTTTAACGCCCAACCTGAAATTTCTCTGTAAATGAGGTCCTCTACACCGATAACACTCCACTGACCTTCTCTGTGAATTGTTTTCACCTTCATTCCATCTAGATCTTTCTGCAACAGCACCGATATTGATCAACTCATTGGACGTTACCATGGCTCTCACCCTACACAGGATTTCTTCTATGTTACAACTTTCCACGTTGACCATCCCCCTGATTTCCCTTGAAAAACTTTCCGGCAATCCATTCACTATAGCTCTCTTTATAATTACTTCTCCGGTTAGCCAAGCGCTTCTTGTCAATCTCCTCAAATCAGTCACATATGCATCTATTGGTTCTCCTTTCCACTTCTTCTCACAGAATTTCCTGAAGGCCACAAAGGGATCCTCTCCGAAGACCTTTCTCAATTTATTTTTTATCTCTTCTATAGAACTCTTTTGTTCATTTGGCATTTCAAGGAAAACCGCCAAAGTTTCTCCCTCCAAAAGCATAGGCAAAATGAACCTTCATTCTTTATTTTTTGAGTTTTTACCACCATTTCAAACTTCAGAAACCATGCTTCTATCTCTGATTCTCCATTAAATGGTTTTATCACATCAACAATCTTCAATCCGCTATAAGCCATGGCTGAACTGATTCTTTCTATATTGCCCGGATAGCTTGTAGGAATAGAAATATACGTTGGTCAAAAGTTTATCAAAAAAGACTATCAATCATGAAAATACAATTCCTAAAATAGTAAATTATCTTATCATATTACAATGCGATTAAAAATACTGACTAAATTATGGAGCACGATTTCTTCATTCCAAACGTACTGCTTATGTCAATAGTACCACATAGGGTATCAGGTGAGTCCGATCGACGAGGGGGAAATCTGTAAACGTTTGTAACGGGGGAAATCTTTTCTGCTGAGATTTCTTAAAATAACAGCAATATCTTCGTTTTTCTGTTCTAAAGAATAAGAGGGATGTTTCCGAGAGACGTTAAGGATGACAAGAGAGAACTTTAACTCCTGGTAGTAGCTTGAACGAGAAGGGACCCATTTCTCATTAACGTGACTGGGATTTCTTAAACTCCTAAAGCTTTTTCAAGTGCATTGCTAGGAATAATGGTTCTTTGCTCTGTAAGAGCTTTGGAGATAGTGGATCGCAATAAGTAATATTTCGGTAATGATGTATCAGCTGGCATTCCTGGAGGGGGAGCAGCATATGGAGTAAATAAATGAGAACGACTAAGACGGGAGACACCTTTTCGGGATTGCTCCGACCGTTTGAGCACCTGGGATGTCGAGGGCGTACCAGGCGATGAATCGCTGAGGACCTTCAGGTGTAGTAGAAAGAATAAGAATAACATCTGCTGATCTAAGAGCAGGAACCGAGGTGGAGTCAGGTGTGGTGCCTGATAGTTGGTATTTATGAACGCCTTGATTTAACAATGTATAATCTTTACAAGCCATTTTCGTATAAGTTAAACCAGACTTCGTCGCCATAGATGAGTAAATAAAACAAATGTAACATAAAACTAAATAACAGGACGGACCGGGAAAGCGTATGTATCATTAGGAAGGGTAGTCCTTCTCCCCACAACAGGTCACAAACCAGAGACCCTCACAACTTCTCGGACCTCACTCCGAAGGTAGGCTGTGGATGTAGCCTCGGAAGAGCCTCCCGGAACCTACATATCTTTAATCTTCAAGTCAGAGCCCGAGATTATACACCAAAATGCATGACGGCCTTCCGCAGCGGTTAACTCGAAGGTTCAGGTCCCCTACAATTGGCGGCCAAGTCATAGGCGAACAAAAAGACGTTTTTAGACTGTACCCTCATCCACAGGGAAGAAGTGTGAGGTGGACTGAAGACGACCCGTTCGGGAAGAAGCACCGGAAGGCTCAAGGGGCTGTGATAGGAAAAAAAAGGGGATGACAACTTCTTTCAACGGACGTAAAGGGACTGGTGAGGGAATTTAAAAAAAAAAAAAAAGAAGATATAGATGGAAATTGTGGAGGAGGTGGTGGATTGAAAGATATAAATTCGAAAGACGAAGGCATAGAAAGATTTGAAGGTGTAATGATACTTTACTGATATCGCTATTGTCAATTAATTTTCAATTGTTTAATGTAATTATTTATTAATTCTATAGAAACTTACAGAAATGTGAGATAAAAATACATTCCCTTTCCTTCGTACATAAAGTTATTATTTTGCACGATTAAGTCATTTATCTCGTCGAGTCAAAATAAGTAAATGCATTTCGTTCTCAAAATACAGAATCGTATTTGGTATGTGATCAATTAAGATTTTTGTTCCAAGAATTGAACTACTTACACCAAGGCGTTTTCGGGACTCGAACAGATAAAGGACTGTTGCCATCAAATAGGAAAAGTATAACGGGAGATTCAGACCTTTTATCATCTCCCTTGCTTTATAAGAAACCTTGTTGTTCCTTTATATATTCGAGGGTTCAATTTTTATTTTTTTAAGCACGACTTCGTACAGCATTAGCATTTATATTCTCAATCCAAATACTAAATAGTGATGGGACAATGTCCAAATAATTTCCGACTCCGAGAAATTGGAAAATTTCAAAACAATTTCAGATTCTCGTTGCCGATTCCTATTTATAATAGTCAAAACAATTTCCTATTTCGATATCAATTTCAGAAAAATTTCCGATTCACCTTACCATCACTACCAAAAAAAATAAAAACCATTCATAAACCAATTCTTCAAATCACGTACTTATAACACATTTGCATTTAAATTACACATCACTTAACAATTCAGTCGGGTAAGCTAATCAATTTCATTTCTTCCAGATTTCCGAACCAGGAGTTCTATTCTTCGGGAACGCTAAAAAACCTGGCATATTAAAAGTCTTCCAGAAGATAAAGACGTTTCACTTATACTTCTTATATTGTCCAGTCGCTCATACACTAATTGTATGGATGACTCGAAATGATACAGATGCTGCATAATAGTGAATTTGATCAGTAGATATAAATCTTCATTGACATTGAATTGCAATCCCAAGGTACCCGTTTTCTTAAAATAAATTCCCTTTTAGAGGCAAAGCTATAATCAGACTAACACCGCTTCAGTAGTAGTCAAATCGAATTATCGAACACCGTCATCTTTAATTTAAAATAAAATTGGCTGTATGAACAAATCAATCCATGAACTATAGATCATTTTTAAACGGGAACTATGGTCAGATGCATATATTCTATTTAATCACGCACAAACAAGCTTCTTTACGTTTTCAAAACAAATTCTCTTTCAGCTTCATTTCTGCGGTAGACGAATTAGTATTTATGTGACTCAAATCTGAAAAGGTATAACCTATATAAAAACGTTATCTTATATAAATATGATAACGTTTTTATATAGGTTATATCTTTAGCCAAAACGGCAAAGATGAGAGATTTCCATATGAGCTTAGTCTAACACTTAATATAAATTACTCGATATATTTTTAAATGATTACTGAAAACAGCTATCCACAATACAGAATCACACTTGTTTCACCAACATTTAAATACTGTTTAGAGAATGCATTTATTAAATAACTCTTAAACAAACATAATGTTTTGAGGAAGTCTAAATAAAACTTACGAAAGGAATGACAAACAATTACGAAAGGAATATGATAAACGGGTTTTTCATGTCCACTTTTAATACAAAAACAAAATAATAATAATAGCTGTACAAAAATTAAATATGATTTTCTAATTATAAAGTGATACAATAAAATTACAATTATTTTTTCAGCTATAATAAACTATACTCCATAATGTTAAAATCTAGGAGCATCAAGGAACCTGTACCATGTCTCGATAGTTTTCTGCATGAAAAATTCGAATAAAATTCCAAAGCTTATAATAAAGGGGCACTTTATGGTTTTGTGGCATGATAAAACATACCTGGCCTAACCAGAACTAAATCTAACCGGGTGAAACTCCGCTAGAGAGGTAAAGAACCTATCTTGCAAAAAAAGCATTGGAGGTCTGTCAAATTTTTCTTTTATCAGCAGAAATTATCGACAAAAAGTCCCTGTTCTTGTATTAAGATTTAAAATATTAAATTATTATTATTACTATTATTATTATTATTATTATTATTATTATTATTATTATTATTATTATTATTATTATTATTATTATTATTATTATTATATTATTATTATATTTTTATTAATTCTGATTATATATCTAGCCCTTTTCCCCCAGAAATGTGGGTGGGGTGCGCAAACATACACCAAAAAACTGAGGCATGCATGAGCATTCTTAGGGTATAAAATTAATTTTATATAAATAGGGGTATTGACTGAGATTGTCAACACAAGTATATTCAAATAATGGAACTACAGCCATTCACTTATGAAATGAAAAAATTTGGTGTATATAGATAAAAAGATTTTATAAATTTAAGTATTTACAGAGTTTACGATATTTCATAGTTAAATCAGGGCTTTTAAAAATTTATAAAAGCGGTGAATGCTAAGGGACATTTAGATTATTTTTACATGAATACAGAGTCGTGTATGATTAAGACAGGAATGATGTCAAGATGTATTAAGTTTGATAAGATTAAAACCAATAATATAATATTAAAAAATTAAAGATGAATATATAGATGGTAAAGTTGACTAATTATAAAAAATAAAATATTTATGAAAAAGTGATTTTACATGATCATTATCAATAATGAAATTTAAAATGAATTACTATTTTAAATAGTAGTTTACAAAACTGGATTTTTAAGGTAATAAATCAATAAAGGTGTAAGGTCTAGCTAATGTCCAGGATTTAAAAGAATGAAAGCAATGTGATAATAAGAAGTAAAAAGAAAGATATACCCAAATATGGTTCAGTGATTTATAATTTTTTATCTGTTTGTAGGGTAGATGGAATGGCTAAATAGTATAATTTATAATAATCACATGGTAGAAACTGAACAGAAAAAGAAGTGATTGAAAACAAGAGAGTATCTAAAAGGTAACATGAGGAAAATATTATTAGAGGTTAGGGAGTGACCTCTACAAGCACAATGGGGTAAGTAAAATAAAATAAAAATTCATGAGACTATATGAAAAGTGAGAAAAATTAAGAAGGGGAAAAAAAAAGACAAAAAATATAAAAACCCTATCAAGACAAAAGAAGGAAACAGAATGGAACTAGAGTTAAACATGAAAAGTAGCACAAGACAGAACGAGTTGTAGGCTTTTAAGAAACTCTGAAAGGTAGTTTGTGAAAACATCCAGAGATAAAGCTTTTAAATGAGGGCTTACTGAATAATAGAGAGCGTATTTAACATTATAAAATATCAACAAATTGAATGTTATATAAACATGAAAAAGACCTGAATAGGTAAGACCAATTCACGTAATAATAGCATAGTAGACTTAGAAAGTAAATTTTAAATTGGGTCATTGTTTTTAATGAACAATCTCTCTCTCTCCCTCTCCCTCTTCCCTTTGACAAGGGGGTGGAGCAAGATGATTAAATTAAATATTCTACATTATATTTAAATGTCTTAGTTCCTAATAAATATAATCAAGAGTAGACATTAATTTGTTTAATAAATTATTTTTGTAAATAAATATTCATAGCTCAACTAATGCTTATATAAGAATGATTAAGTACGTAATTATTTTTGCTTAAATCTATAAGTGGCCCACTGATTTTTTTTTGAGTGCGGAAGAGCTTATAAATCACATTACTCAGAGTGTGACAAAAAGGAAAAGAAAAATATAACTTTGAATATCGGTGTCTTGTTTAAAAAGAGTTGAGATTTGTGCTCATAATCACTCTACATGAAATAGTTTCATTATTTCTAATCATCTTCTTCTATGACATAAGATTTATATAATCAGAAATTATCATCAAACAATAAACAAACAATAAAAATCAAACACACACACACACACACAACACACACACACACACACACACACACAACACACACACACACACACACACACACACACACACACACACACACTTGGGTGTCCAGAAAAATAATGAATAAAAATAATTTAATAAAAAATATTAAAATTAGATAAAATAGTTCAAAACAATAAAAAAAAAAGTTAAATAAATTTATTTAATATATGATTACCAAATAAAATAAATCTTAAAAACTTTATAAACATTAGTATCCTAAATTCTAAATTACACTCGTAATGCAATCGATGTGAAATTTATCTTTTAAAAAATTAAATAAATAATAATTTATTTAGTATAAACTAAATTATCCACTATAATAATACTAAACTTTCAAAAAAAAAATAATAATAATAATATATATCATCATCACCTACCTTCTCTCCCAAAGACTGGGGGGTAAATTTGCGCAATCAGCACCGGAAACCAGAAAAGTGGTAGAAGAATATGACGCAAGTCGAAAAGAAAGCCCAGCCTTACCGCCCTCTTTATACCTTTTAGTGATAATTCGTCGCAGTCAGAAAATCCATCCTAGAGCTTCACGAGACCGCGACGGACCCTCACTATGGCATCTCCTCAACGTACGGTTCATCTTGGCCCAGGTGGGCCACAACCATACCCCTCACAAAAACCCGCATATTCACTCCTTATTTCATGCACCTTTTACTTCTCGCCTCTTGCCAAACTCGCATTTCTCTCCTCCAGGCATTAGTTTACTGATTCAATCCACTTTTTCTTCGGTCTCCCAGTTGGTCGATTCCCAGCACACTCACCACTATACATCCGCTTAACCAACCGACCATCATCCATCCTTTCCACATGACCAAACAATCCTAACGTACTTTCATTTATTATCTCATTTACCCCTTTCTTCACACCACACAACTCTCTAATACGTTTTCATTCCCTCATTTTTATCAATTCTCTCACACCTAACGCGCCCTAAGATTGTCCATACCATAGTCTCACTACTATACATTAGCACAGGTAACAACATACCCTCATGTAAAACCCTAGCGCACTCCAGACTTAGTCCTATTACATCTACCAAGGATTAATTGCACCAGCCACCTTCCTGCCATTCACAACTTTCCTACTACAATCTGCATCATCCGTTCCCCTTTTGGGAGAGAGGATTGGTAGAGGGATTTGGCAGGGTGTGTAAAAGGAGGGGCTTGAAAGTAAATGTAGATAAGAGGAAGGTTATGGTTGTAACTGAGGACAGTTCTCGGTGTGAAGTTATGTTGGATGGTGAGCAACTGAACAAATGGAACAAGTGTCTGAATTTAAATTACTTAGGATATACGTCAAGTGGATATATAGTTTTTTTTTTTTATTATTTTTTTTTTTTTTTTCTTTCCCCCCCTGTCGGTCAATTCCCAGACATAGTTTTCACAAACTATACATCCGCTTAACCAACCGACTATCATCCATCATATCCACATGACCAAACCATCTCAATGTACTTTCGTTTATTCTCTCATTTAACTCCTTTCTTCCCACCACACACAACTCCCTAAACGTTCATTTTCCTCATTTTATTTTCTCACACCTAAAACCACCCCTGAGACTTTGTCCATTTGAAACACCATTTGTACTTTAGATCCTGATTACCTCTTATTCCAGACCATAGTCTCTCCAATACATTAACACAGGTAACAACATACCTTCATGTAAGACCCTAGTGCATTAAAGGCTTAATCCCTTTACAAACACTAAGGATTTAATGGCATCAACCACCTTCCTACCATTCACAACTTTCCTACTACACTCTGCATCGTCCGTTCCCTTTTCATCCAACCATTATCCAAAATATTTTAAACTCGGATCACTTGTTTACAGACTGTACCCATCTAACATAATCTCACACTGAGGACCTCCCACACAACCATAACCTTACTCTTATCATACATTTATTTTCCCCCTCCTTTTACACACCCACCCTGCCAAATCCCCTCTGCATTCCTTTCAAACTCTCTTCAGATTCCCACACAAAACCAAATCATCCGCATATAATAGGTAGGGCACCCTCCACTCTCTTCCATTCTAACACCTTTCCCTGCCACCTCCACCTCTAATTTTTTCATAACCCGATCCATATACAAATTGAATAACCAAGGAGACATAACACATCCCTGCCTAACTCTGCTATTAATATTAAACCATTTATTCTTACACACGCTTCACTATCGTCATACATACTTTTGACTCCATTCAGAAGCCTACCACCAAACCAACACCATTATATCACTAACATCTGATCTCATCATAATATATATACTATATATTATATATATATATTATATATTATATATATATATAATATATATAATATATAAATATATATATATATATATTATAATTATTATATATATATATATATTATATATATATTATATATTATATATCTATATTATATAATTTATATATATATAATAATATATATTATATATATATTATATATATATATAAAAATTTATATATTATATATATATATAAACCAACGCCCTACCACCTTAATGGAAACGTGCACACATACCTATATTAAAACCAACCAATATAATCCTATCATTATCCTACTATCACTCTTCTAACAGGTTTAACCTAACGGGTTTAAACCAAAACTTCCCCACCTTAATGTACTCTCCTAGTAACAATAGATATCAACAAGACATTTGATGCAGTCCCCCCCGTCTCCTTTTAATAGAGAAAAAAATAATACACAGATATAACCACCAAAGACGAATAAAATAATAGCAAATCTCCTACCCGGTCGCACAGCCAGAATCATTCTAACTTGCCTAGCTGCCCTAACTTGACCTGTTTCTCTCTCAGACACCTGGACTAATACTCATAAAATACTTACGGTCAGCTCACCACACTAGGACACCACTCCTCTCGCACATATTATATAATGAGTCCCCAAGGGAGCCATTCTTTCACCTAGACTCTTTAACCTTTTTATACACGACCCCTCTCCCCTCATCCCACTTCCCATTCTATAAAAATTAATAGTTTTGCATCATGATGATCAACCACAGCACAAAATTCTTCTGTAAACACGGAATGCAGGGAACTGCAACAATATATAACCCAACTGTAGTAGTGGTTAACAACATATAGAATGACTGCATCACCTCAAAAATCCACTATTACCTTACTCACCACAGACAAGAGAATCTAACATCCACCAACAATATTTCTATCAAAAAATAGACACTCCCTCTCGATAAACAACGCACCATACTAGGCTTGACCTTTGACACACATATGACATTCACCCACCACATCAATAATACCACTTCAATAGCCACACATAAAGTAATTGCACTGTGAACTTTAACTGTAACAAACTTTGGTCAACATAAAGAATCCCTCACATCGTATACAGATAATACCTCCGCCTTCCTAACTTACGCATCACCTACCTGGTCATCCACAATATTACAATCCTATATTCTGAAATCAGAAACCGGGCAAAATAAAGCTCTCAGGATAATAACAAGCTGCCTTCCTTCCACATCCATCAATCGGCTACTAACTGAAAAAAAAAAAAATCTACCATAAAAAGCCTATCTAGACATGATAGGCTATCAATTTTACTGTAAATAACTCTCAACAGAACACCTCCTGGACCTAGGAAAAAATCACTCCAGCATTATTCTATTCTAACACACACAACACTTACCCCACCTCTAGAAACTTCCATTATAAAACAAATCCAAACTCAGTTAACTTTAAGAAAGATTTCTGCATATTCAAAGAACTCCATACTTCAAGCACAAGCACCTAAAATATGTCCTAAAGAACAAACTTTGGGCCATCAAACCCGCGCAATGCTATCCCGTCTCCACTCTGGGCTTCATCCCTCCATCCAAGAATACAAATTCAAAATTAATAAAACACACTCCCTCCACACTATCAAAGATGCCTTTCCTAGACTACCGATGACACACAACATTATCTTACAAAACTGCTATGACTTAACAGATACAAGACGCAATAATACGTTTATTCTAACAGACCTCTGGACCCGCCCATCTCTCGTGGCACAATATCTCGAGTTAGCCAGTTTCTAGTAGAAGGGGATCGGGAAACTAAGTAAATTTAACTATATTATATACTATATTATATACTATATATATATAATTACTTCATATATATATATAATTACTATATATAGATATATATTAATATATATATATATATATTATATTATATATATATATAAATATATATATATATATATATATATTATGATATATATATATATATTATTATATATATATTATATATTAATATATATAATATATATATATATATATTATATATATATATATATATATAATATATATATATATATATATATATATATATATATTATTATTAAAAATATTTGGTTGACGGTAACTTGAAATAATTATATTATATTATTATATATTATATATTATTATATATATAATTATTATATATATATATTATATATATATATATATATATATCATATATTATATATATATATATATATATATATCAATTTATATATATTATATATTATATAATAATAATATATTATATATATATATATATATATAATAATATATATATATATCTTATATATTTATATATATATATATATATATATATATATATTATATTATTATAATATATATATATATATATATATATATATATATTATATTATACTATTATATTTATATATATTATTATATATATTATATATGACCATTTACTCTATATTATAAATTGTTCATTTTTATATTTTAAACACTTCACATTAAAAAAACACTTAAAACAGCTTCAACTGTGTATAATTATATAATATATATATATATATATATATATAATATATATATTATATATATATATATATATATATATATATATATATATATATATATATATATATATATATATATATATATATATATATATATATATATTATATATTTACAATATATATAAATATTATATATATATATGTTTTGTTTATTAAAGTTCGCACCTCCACGGAGCATAACCCTATTCTAGCGGGCGGAACTTTCTCTAGGAAAATTTATCTTACCTAGGATCCGGACAGGAATCGAACCCGGTCTAGCCATACGACCCTGTCTCTACCGATTGAGCCACAGTATATATATATATATATAATATATATTATATATATATATATATATTCTAGGGAAAAAGTCTTTATTATATTTATAATATATTCATATATTTATATATAATATAATATTATTATTTATTATATATATATATATAATATATATTTATATATTATATTATTATAATTTATATTATATATAATATATATATATATTATATATATTATATATATATATTTATACGAACGTGTATTTGCACTTCAAGATAATTGGTAAAAAAAGAAAAGAAAAAAAAAACACTACCTATCACTCAAAAACGAATGCTTTATATATTAAAACTATTTATAAAATGTAACCAAAGCATTGCATAATTGTTGCTCAAAGAAAGGTCTAACTTGTGTCGTGAACTACTAGTTTTGCACAGTTATATTCTGGAACTGGTTCAATGAAACAAATGTCTTAAATTCTGCATAAATGTCTCCACAAAAATGTTCAAAGACTTAATATTATTCTGATCTTTTTTCATTGGTATTTTTTTTTATCGTTTGTTTATTAAATCTAAACTCTTAAAGTGATAAAATCAAATAACATTTATTAATATAATACAGTTACAATTCGTTTAGATTTTCGTAAAATTATATCACAATGCAAGAAAAAATGTTATCTGGGAGGC
>JABUQX010079073.1:2500-12500 GCA_015478945.1 Trachelipus rathkii | reverse complement strand
ATGTTAAATTCGCTCAGGAATAGTAAAGGTGTAGAGAGTTGCTGAAACAGCACAAAAAGATCAGATTTAGAAAATTTGCAGCACGGTGTGAGGTAAATGGAACAAAGTCATAGCCTCATAGGTAAATCAAAGTGGACGCAAGTTTCCACCACGTGCAACTGCCTGCGAAGGGGGATCCCAGTAAAAGGAACCGATTCATGAAATATGATTGCAGCTCCCCTTCTGTCATTTGCACTACGATGGAAAGATGCAAGAAGAGGGTTTTATATCCAGAGGGTTTCAAAAAATCACGACTCCGGAGTTGGATCTCCTGAAGAGCAAATAGCTTTCGGTTTGTGTGCTCTTCGAAATCTAATGAATTTCGTCATGTTGTAAACTCAAGAGAAAGATCAGTTAATAAATCTATCTGTAACATTGTTTTGATGTGTTGGGTGTCTCCAGTTTTATCAGTAGTTGTTTTCTGGCTAGTTTCGGGATCCCGCTTTATTTGCAATGTTAGACTTCACATCTCGGAGGAAGAGGAAAGTCTCAGAGAAGGGAAGCAAGTCGAAACGGATGAGTTAGGCAGAAGGATCATCATCTCCAAAAATAATAGCTACATTCTTTTCCACATCTTCTATTTTCGATCTTGTCAGAGGAATGTTAATGGATGTCATAGGCTGGGAAGAGGTTTTACTGTTTGTGAGGACGATAACTACTCTTTCCCTATCGATATTAGCGAGAAGCAGAGAGTCAAATACCGATAAAGGTAAAGTGCTGTCCGCATAAGAATGAGATAAATCTTGGTAAAGAAGGGTAATAATAGGGGTGTCTGAACAAGTGTGGAGGATGGAAGTCTACTTCTTGTCCTGGCTTGGTGGGTCACCCAAAGATGTAGGAATGCAAAGGGACAGCATAAGAACGGCAACTTGATTTGTTCCCCTCTTTACAGCTTGATCGGTTGTGTTGGCAACTTTCATGAGTTGTAGGAGTGGCCTCTGGCTCGGGAAGTGAACTCTCTGTAATGGTGACCTACATTCGCTCCTCCATCTCCTCTGGACAAGACAAGGCACAGATGTTCAATAAGAAGGGTTCAGAACTGATTGGGCCAATCGAGATTGTTATTAGTGTTAAGAGACGATTCAGTCACTTGAGTACAATTGTGTGGGTCCTATTTTAGAGGAAAAAGAAACTACACTAGGAGCGGTGGAAAGTACAATAGTGGCAGCCTCAACTCACCGTTTTGTTTAGGTTGCCGGAGTTGTTTGGATGAAGTCGTGAGTCAGTGGGATGTTCAGAATGTAAGGTTTTCACAAAGTCGGTAGCCCGATACCGTAAGGAGTATATTTGCTGAGGAGGGCTGAAGCCGTTCTCCTGAATAGCGGATCTTGAACTGCATTTTGATAGTACCGAAGGTGTCTATGGGGGAGACCGGCGCAGACCACTTATTACCAGTTTTTAACCTTTGCCCTCAGCCGGGGGGGAAGGAGATTAGGATGGACTCGAAATGGGAACAGGAACATACACTCGGAAGGCCATAAGGGGGAACACCAATAATAAAGAAGTACGTACCTTAGTAACTAAAGTGGGTAGGGGGAAGTCAACTCAAACAAAAAAACTAAAGTAGGAAAGTACGAAGAAATAAAAAACGTAGAAAATAAACGAAACTGAAAAGGGTAGAACATGCTACTTTATAGATATCCATAGGGGATATCTGAACAACCCTCAACACGGAAAGGTGGGCTTGTTATAGAGTGGGATAATAATAATAATAATAATAATAATAATAATAATAATAATAATAATAATAATAATAATAATAATAATAATAATAATATGCAATGGTACCTGAGTGAAATTATTCCACCGAATCAAATATAACAATGTTAATGAAAGGTTTTATAATTATGACGTCACCGTATATTGCTTTTTCTAGTATCAGTCCTCTATACCAGTTCGATTGCAGAAGGATTATATAATAACTAAAAATATATATATATATATATATATATATATATATATATATATATATATACTCTATATCTCTCTTATGTATATATATATATATAACCAATAACAACATATATATATATATATATATATATATATAACTATCTTTATATATATATATATATATATATATATATATATATATATATATATATATATAGATCTCTCATATAAATATATATATATATATATATATATATATATATATATATATATATATATATATATATATATATATATATATTAAGGGAAGTATACCGATAGTATCGGTATCGGTAGTATCAGCCATTTCTTTGGGTATCGGTTAAAATGGCCGATACTTGGCCGATATGAGAAACTTTGAATTAAATAATAATCTGGTTTCGATATATATAGCTAGTACTAGATTATGTTTTTTTCTTCGACTTCTTTTTAACTTAGATTTTTACGTTTCTCAACTTGGGTTTAGCGTAACATTTACCTATTTGAATAGCCAATTATTATAATTTATACAGATTTAGCTTCACTTTTTAGTTGATCATCCAAAATTTTTGTTTGTGCTAATTTCATTGAGTGTGTGTGTGCAGAGTGTTTAAACTTTCTGGATTATTCATATTTTAGATATTTACTGTAAATAGGGTTTTAGCCCGTTTTAAAATTTCAAGTTTTAAATTTAGGCTTTGCGTGAATAATTTTCCTCATTTCTCCCTTTGGTTTTTGTCTGTTTGTTTCTGTCTTTTTTTTTTTTTTTTTTTTTGAGTGGAGTATGTGTGCCTTTTTATACATAAATTCTCCTTATAACGCGTTTCGAGAATCTCAAATCCTAACTCGATGTTCTGTGGCTTAAAAATCTTTCTTCCGTCTACTAATAATCTTGTGCTTCTTCTACTGTTCTCCTAACATAACAGATTTTCATGCATTTTATCTTACTACTTCTCACGAAACTGTTATATCTTCTCATCCAAATACTGAGGTCCTCTATTTAGGGGATTTCAATGTACACAACACTGAATGGATGGGTTCCTCTCATACTGATTTAGGTGGGGAGGAAGCCGATATTCAGTATTCTAAAAGATCTGGAACGCTAGGGTAAGAACCTACACACATTCAGATCGTCCCCAACCAATTCTTAATTACTTGACCTATGTTTCACCACTGGTCCTTCTCTCTATAAGTATAAATACACCACCTTCGCTCCTATCGGGAAATCTAACCACAACCTTATATCTCTTAATTTTAATACTTTCTCTCCAACAGCTCCATCCTGCCCTATGCGGTTTTTCTGGCACTTTGATCGGGCCGATTGGGGGGTTGCGTTGCTTCTACGCTAACTATAATTGGAGTGACTGCTTTGACTCTGAAGACGCTTCTGCCGATAAAGTGGGAGCTGTAATCGTTGATGGGATGAGCAAGTTCATTTCTTCTTCGATTAAATCTTTTTCTCCTCAAAGCCCATGGTTCAATCGTGCTCGTTCTCTGGCCATTCAGGCTACAGACAGTGCGTATCGGATGTGGAAAAATTCTCGTTCTCCTATCACTCTTGCTAATTTTCATTCAGCTAGAAATCGTTGCAGGGTACTCTTCGACGAGCAAAGCGGACTTTCATTAAACGAAAGTACGCTGACCTTGTTCTCCTACTTACAAATCTTTCTGGCCTCTTGCCAAAAAAATCTCTAACAACTTCTGTGAATTACCCTTTCCTCCTCTTATTCGCTCTGATGGTTCTGCTGCTAATTAATACTCCAACTGAAAAGGCCAATCTCTTCAGCCTCCTATTTTCCTCTAACTCATCCCTGGACGATTCTGGCATTCCTCTTCCTCCTCCTTCTCCTCTCAGGTGTCCTATGCCTTTACCTGTGATTACATTTGATCGGGTACATGGGCTCCTGAAATCTATGAACGTTAGGAATGCGGATGGACCGGATGGCATTCCTCCCCGAGTTTTGAGGAAGTGTGCTTCCATGCTGACCCCGCCTCTCGTTCAACTATATCTTCTATGCCCCAATACTGGAAGCGCGCATATGTCCAACCTATTCCGAAAAAAAGGAAGCCGCTCTGACCCTTCTAACTATCGCCCTATAGCTCTAACTTGTATTCTATCTAAGATCTTTGAAACCCTTCTCAACTCTCACTTCTTAGACCATCTGGAATCTCATTCCCTTCTTTCCGATCGCCAGTACGGCTTTCGGCACTCGAGGTCTACTAGCGATATACTTTCCTATTTAACAGATTTATGGTTTTCCGCCCTCAGGAACTACGGGGAGACTTGCGTGGTGGCGCTTGACATATCCAAAGCATCTGACCGGGTATGGCACGCGTCACTGCTCTCCAAGCTCCCCTCCTTTGGGTTTCCTTCTTCTCTTTGCTTACTTATGTCTAGCTTTCTTTCAAATCGCTCAATATTGGCTAGTGTTGATGGGGCGACTTCTTCTTTTTCAGTCAATAGTGGTGTTCCTCAGGGTTCTGTATTATCTCCTACTTTATTCCTGCTCTTCATTAATAATCTTCTCACCTGCACATCTAACTCTATCCACTCATATGACGATGACTCGACCCTTCATTCTTCAACTCATTTCAATTCTGCTCCCTCTTTTATTTCTAGAATTGCCTCTCGTCTTAATCTTTCCGATTCTACTCTCGCTGATCTGGATAGAATTTCAGGGTGGGGTCGTCTCAACCTTGTGAAATTTAGTTCTTTAAAAACCCAACTTCTACAAATTTCCCTATTTAAGACACCTAACTTTCCTATCTCTTTCGACGGTTCTCTCGTCTCTCCTGTTGACAATATAAACATCCTTGGCCTTAACATAAACAAAAATGTCTTGGAAACCTCACATCACAACGGTTGCTAGGGTGGCCTCAAGGAAACTAGGAATTCTGTTTAGACTGCGAGACTTTTTTTCCTCTTCTCAGTTACTCCAGCTATACAAGGGTTTCATCCGCCCTTTTATGGTACTGCTTCTCTCATATCTGGGGATAGTTCTGGTTTCATCCGGCTTTTGGATAGGGTAGAGTCAAAGGCCAAAGGGCTTATAAACTATCCTGTACTTTCTAGTTCACTTGACCCTCTATCTTTGCGGCGCGATGTTGGTGCTTTATCTCTTTTCTATGGGTACAGTAGCGGCAAGTGCTCGAGGGAACCTCCACTCGCCTATCACCACCACCTTTACGACGCCCTCGTACCACAAAGGGTGCTGTGTCGGCACATGAGTTTTGTGTTGATATTTTTAAACTCCAGACTAGTTCGCTGTGGTGCTTCCTTCTTTCCTGCCACCTCTGTTCTGTGGAATTCTCTTCCATCTTCTGTGTTTCCTACTCAATTTAATCTCCCTCGCTTTAAAATCTGCGTCTGTGATCATCTGCGTAATTTGCGGTAACAACTGTAAAAAAAATCAAATAAATAAAAGGTTCTAATATGGAATTCATTAAGCTAGCTGAGACCCCACAAGAATGGCATCTCCGACGGTGAACCACTTCTAGAATGAATTTAAATAGCATAACCGAGGAGCTTGCTCGCGTGACAAAAAAAAAAGATTCACAGAAGTGGAAGCCGCCTTATCAGCAACCCCTGGCAACAGCACTGATAGTGACGATGGTGGCTTTTCAGCAAATAAACCTACTGAAGATGAAGAGGATTTGGATATGTTAGACTTTGATAAGTTCATGGTCGAAATTGCATTGACATCTCATTCACCTTCAAAGGAATCACACCAAGGAACCCCATCGAAAAAAACTGAAGAGACAGTCATCGAGGAGCAAAGATAATTCAAATTTGCAATCTGTGAAAGAGGAGATGAGGCTCAACGAAAACATGGAGATGCTGCCTACAGAAGAGATCCTTTCATGTGGTGGCATGAAAATGGGCCAAGGTTTCCATTATTATCAGTGCTTGCAAGTCGAGAGCGAGCGTATTTTTAGTGTAGGTGGGAATATAAACACCCCAAAAAGAAACAGGCTCTCGCCAGATACTAGTGAAAGATTAATTTTTACATCACAATTTGAGAATTTTTGAATTGAGTATTGAATGATATCTAACTTTATCTTAAAGGAGTATATTATTATTATGTCATGTTTGAGTAATAAGCTTTTTTTATTTTGTCTTTTCAGATGATTAATTGAGGTCTCTTCTTTCATTATTTTTATTCTTTATATTGTAGCTAATTAAAGAATCTTCTTGTAAATTATAATCATGTTAAAATATAAAAGCTAGTAGCTAAACTTTGTTAATACTTACTGGAAAATGGAAATGGAATATTTTTTGAATAAACACAAACATAAAAAAAAGTTATTAATATTATATTTGCATTTATTATTCCTTAAAGATACTATTTTAATTTATAAAATAAATATACTTGGGCACTACCAAATATGAAATAAATGACTAAGTATTGGTTGTACAATGTACAGGGAATGCAATCCTAAGTTGCCTAGCAGTACACAAATGTTCTATCTTATTACTGTGTATTTATTATATTAATTAAAGTATCAGTATCGGTATCGGCACCTAAAAAAATAGAGTATCGGTATTAATACCGATACCGATATTATCGGTACATCCCTAATATATATATATATATATATATATATATATATATATTTATAACATATATATATATATATAGATACATATAAGATACCTATATATATATATATATATATATATTTATATATACCAATATATATATATATATATATATATATATATATATATATATATATATATATATGCATATATATATATACCTGAAATAGGTCCTGCTTCTATATATTTATATATTTATTATAAAACCATATATATATATATATATATATATATATATATACCCCAGACTGGGGGTAAAGTATATATATATATATATATATATTTGTAAAAAAAACCTAATGTATTTTCACCATGCTGGGATACGATCCTGGACCCTAGCAGATGAGCGTGCAAGTGTTTGACCACTACGCTACGACGAGACAAAATAAGAATCCGAGAATACTTCTACTGTCCAAGCAGAGCATTACTACGTATTCCTCCCGCTCGCACTCGAACGTAGGGCCAAACAGGGTGCCGCGCATGGTGAATATAATACCAAAAACCGGGGGCCATTAGTAAAGTAAATATTGCATAATAATACCTGCAACAAATTTGTATTTGTAAAACACTAATGTATTTTCACCATGCTGGGATACGACCCTGGACCCTAGCAGATGAGCGCGAAAGTGTTTGACCACTACGCTACGACGAGACAAAAGAATTATATTGGCATTATATTCACCATGCGCAGAAACCTGTTTGGCCCTACGTTCGAGTGCGAGCGGAAGGAATACGTAGTAATGCTCTGCTTGAACAGAAGTATTCTCGGTTCTTCTTTTGTTCTGTAGATCCATTGGTGGTGGTCCAAGCACTGCACCTCTCTGCTAGTCAGGGTCTAGCATGGTAATACCGATAGAGTGATATAAAAATGCCGGGGGCCAGATTGCAGCAATTCATTTGCACTCCATATTACTTTTTATATATATATATATATATCTATATCTATTTTTATTTATTTATATATATAATATAATTTATAATCTATAAAATTATAGTAACTAAATAATATATATTTATATATATAATATAATAATAATATATATAATAATATATATATATATGAAAACAATAATAATAATATATTATAACTATTTATATATATATATATATATATATATATATATATATATATATATATAACAACTGCTATATATATATATATATATATATATATATATATATATATATATATATATATATAATCCTTAAATTCTATATGAATGGGGTGATGGAAGAATTAAAAGGTAGGGGTGGTATGGGGTATGGGAGGGTGTTAGACTAATGAAGAATGGAAGAGAATGTAGGGTTGTCGTGGTTTTGAGGCCACCAACAATCCTGTTTATTGTATGTATGCTGATGAGTTGGTTGTGTAGCGAATCTGAAGGATTGGTAGAGGGGTTTGGTAGGGAATGCAAAAGGAGGGGTTTGAAAGTAAATGTAGATAAGAGTAAGGTGATTGTAATGGGTGAAAAGAGTCCGCTTTGTGAAGTCATGTTGGATGGTGAGCAATTGGAACAAGTATCAGAGTTTAAATATTTAGGATATATGTTGGATGAAAAGGGAAAAGGCGATGCAGAGTGTAATAAGAAAGTTGTGAATGGTAGGAAGGTGGCTGGGGCAATTAAATCTATGGCGATGCAAAGGGACTAAGTCTTAGGTATGTTGTTACCTGAGTTAATGTACAGTGGTGAAACTACGGTATGAAATGATGTATGGATCTAAGGTACAATCTGTTCAGATGGACAATTTTAGGGAGTGGTGAGAAGAATTGATAAAATGAGAAATGAACGGGTTAGGGAACTGTGTGGTGTGAAGTAAAGCGTAAATGAGAGAATAAACGAGAGTACAATAAGATGGTTTGGTAATATGGATAATAGTCTGATGGCTAAGTGGATATATAGTGGTGAGTGTGCTGGGAATCGACCGGATGGGAGAACAAAGAAAAAGTGGATTGAGTTAGTAAAGGAGGATCCGTCGCAGTCTCGTGAATCCCTAGGGTGGATTATTCTGACTGCGACGAGTTCTCACTTTTCAACTTGAGTCAAGTTCTTCTATTACCGTTCTGTTTCCGGTGTATCTGGGAAAGGAGGTGGATGATAATGATTATATATATATATATATATATATATATATATATATATATATATATATATATATATATATATTATATATATATATATATATATATATATATATATATATATATATATAATATATATATATATATATATATATATATATATATATATATATATATATATATATATATACTATTATATATATATACGGTATATATATATATATATATATATGCTGTAATAATATATATATATATATATGTATATATATATATATATAACCTTATATATATATATAACTCTTGCTATATATATATATATATATATATATATATATATATATATATAATATATATATATATTAATAATAATAATAATATATATATATATATATATATATATATATATATATATAATAATAATATATATAATAATATAATATATGTATATATTAGCATATATATCTATATATATAACTCTTTGCTATATAACTTAATAATATATATGTTCAAATACATTAAAAGATATATAAAAGCATTCCTATGCGGATAACATAATAAATATGTAATATGTATAATGATATATATATATATATATATATATATATATATATATATATATATATATATATATATATATATATATATATATATATATATATTTTTTTTTTTTCTTTTTTTCTTCCCTTCCTCTTTGTCCCAAGATTGGAGATATGGTGCTTTAAGCATCGGAAAGAAAGCAGTAGGGAGAACATGACAAGCGTCGAAAGAAAGCCCAGCCGCCCTGCCTCTGTACCATTAATTGAGTGAGGAGCTGCGTCACAGACAGAGAAAATCCACCCTAGGCATCATGGGACCGCGACGGACCCTCACTATGGTAAATCGTCAATGTGGGAGGGTTCATCCCTGGCCCAGGTGAGTTGTGCTTTACCACAAAAACCCCGCCATTCTGTATCACGCACCTATTCTGCCTCTGCCAAACTCACATTTCTCTCCTTCAGACATTCGTTCACCGACTCAATCCACTTTCTCTTCGGTCTCCCAGCCGGTCGGTTCCCAACACACTCTCCACTATACATCCACTTAACCAACCGACTCTTCCATCCTTTCCACATGACCAAACCATCTCAACATACTTTCATTTATTCTCTCATTTACCCCTTTCTTCACACCACACAACTCTCTAATACGTTCATTCCTCATTTTATCAATTCTTTTCACACCTAACACGCCCCTAAAATTGTCCATCTGAACACATTGAACTTTAGATCTATACACCCTTATTCCAAACCATAGTCTCACTACCATACAATAACACAGGTAACAACATACCCTCATGTAAGACTCTATCGCACTCAAGACTTAGTCCCTTT
>JABUQX010079072.1:80000-87885 GCA_015478945.1 Trachelipus rathkii | reverse complement strand
ATATATATATATATATATATATATATATATATATATATATATATATATATATATATATATATATATATATATATATATATATATATATATATATATATATATATATATATATATACTTAAGAGAGGAAGCCCTTGGATTCTTTTTTAGTGTTATGCTTTACTGTCACTTCATTTTTTTTATTACTAAATGTACACAAATTAAAAACATTGTTAAAGACAGTTTTTTTTAATGAAATAAATTTTAAAAAGGAAGACTAATTTTCGTCCCGACAAGCGAGACCTCTTCTTGATCTTCATCAGTTCAAGTGTGTTTCAGTTGGTCTGCTATTTTCTTCATGGTGTTGTTGAAAATTTTTTTGTTTTCAGATATTCATTTTGTATAAAATCTATCTTAACTTCACCGGGGATGCTTATTGTTGTTGTTACTATTATAAATGCAAAAGGATTCCATGATTTGCGATGGTTCGTGTGATTGAAATCTTTTTATATTGTTGATATTGATAGAGTGGCCTGTGTTACGCCTATGACTTGTTAAAGCTGAATTTATGCTGTCCTTGTGCAGGTCATCTGTATGTTGATTTTTTCTTCTTTGCAAATCTATGGTTTCACCTATATATGTTTTATTGCAAGTATTGCAGGGGATGTGATATATACAGCTTTGGGGGAGATTTTCTTTTCGTTTTGGGTTTTTGAGAATGTTTTAAGGTGATGCTATTTGATGGAATGAGGGTAATATTTTTTGGTAATATTTTGTTTTAACGAATATAATGGTAATTGAGGAATTGGTAAAAAGGAGGTGTTGCTATTTTTCGGGGGAAAGGAAGTTATAGTAATTCTTTTTTTGCTTTGTTAAGTGCTTTTGCATGAAAAACTCAGGATAAAGGATTTTGAAAGTACAGTGATATTTAGTTTCCTAAAGTAAAGAGTGAGAGAGTTATAAGGAAAGGTACGGAGAACAGAGATGACAGAACAGCTAATTTTTGTGTTTGGGGAATGATTGGATAGAATGTATTTAGTTTGGTGCGAATGTTGGTTTTTTCATATAGTAAATTGCAAGTGATTGTTATTCCATGTGATTAAGGTATCGAGGAAGGATAGAGTTATTGGAAGGCATTTCTATCGTATACTGAACTGAAGGATGAATAGAGTTAATATAGTTTAGGACATCATTAGGGTTGGTGTTGTGAGGGAGGGAGACAAAAATGTCATCTACATATCTAATCCATAAACTATTGTTTAATAAAGGGTGGGGTAAAATATGATAAAATTCTGTTAGTTCCATATATATGTTACTGAGTATGGGAGACAGTGGGGATCCCATATACTCAGGCCGAAAGTTTGTTTGTAATATTTGCCATTAAAATGAAAGAAGTTATGTTGTAATGAGAGATTAATGAGCTGTTTTAATATATGAAACGGGAAGGCCAATCTCTGTTCTGTCATCTCTATTTCTCCGTGCCTTTCGTATATGCTCTCCTCCTCTTCTAGCACAAGAAACTAAATACATCCACAATACTTTCAAATCACTTTACTATCCTGAGTTTTTCATCACAAAAGAATTTAACAAAGCAAAAAAGAGGTACTATAGCACCTTTCCCCCGAAAATAGCAACACCTCCTTTTACCACCTTCACTACCATTATATTCGTTAAAACAAATATTACCAAAAAATATTACCCTCATTCCATCAAATAACATCACCTTAAAAAACATTCTCAACCCCAAAACGAAAAGAAAATTTCCCCAAAGCTGTATATCACATCCCCTGCAATACTTGGAATAAAATATATATTGGTGAAACCATAGATTTGCAAAGAAGAAAAAATCAACATACAGATGACCTGCACAAGGACAGCATAAATTCAGCTTTAACAAGTCATAGGCGTAACACAGGCCACTCTATCAATATCAACAATATAAAGATGATCAGAAATATCAATCACACGAACCATCGCAAATCATGGAATCCTTTTGCATTTATAATAGTAACAACTACAATAAGCATCCCGGGTGAAGTTAAGATAGATTTTTATACAAAATGAATAATATCTGAAACATCAAAATATTTCACAATAACACCATGAAGAAAATAGCAGATCAACTGAAACACACGTGAACTGATGAAGATCAAGAAAGAAATCCAGTCCCTAAGCCTGGAGGTCTCTCGTGTCGGGACGAAAATTAGCTTTCCTTTTTAAAATTGTTTATTAAAAAAGTGTCTTTAACAATGTTTTTAATTTGTGTACATTTAGTAATAAAAATGAAGTGATAGTAAAGCATAATACTAAAAAGAATCCAAGGGCTCCCTCTCTAAAATATACACAGACAAAGTAGTTCCAAATATATATATTTATATTAGTATACATATATTACATATATTATTATTGGTTGGTTATTATTATATATATATATTATGTTATTGTTATACATATATTATATTATTGTTAAGAGTTATTATTATATATATATATATATATTATTAAAGAATATATATATATATATAGTTATATACAGTTATTGTTGTTGGAGCATATATATATATATTACACATATATATATACATATATATTATATATATATATATATTATTATATATATATATTATTATATTATACTATATTATATTATGTTATTATATTATTATATATTATAAATAAGAAGATATATTATATATATATTATATATATATATATATATATATATATATATATATATATATATATATATTTAATACAACTTATTTTTCTACAAAATCAATTATTTTCTAAAAATTTCTTTCGAAAATATTTATTTAATTGAATTAATTAAATGTATTCCTTTTTTATAATTTAAATTATTAATTAATTGAAATTATATTTAATTTTCATCCTAAGTTTTAAGACTTTCAGTTTTTTTAGCTTACATTTCTACCGGCCCCGGCCCCGGCCCCGGCCCCGGCCCCGGCAAAATTCCCGCCCCGGTCGGTCTCTACTTCAAGATATGTTTAGTTTCATCTTGTTCCCATTCAGCTGATTTCTTTGCAAGTGCTCTCACATAATTTTTCTTACAACCTTATTCACTTAACTTCTCACCCTTAATTCTTGCCACTTCATTCCTTATCTCTTTCCTCTCAATCTATATCCCCACTAACTTATTCCTACATAAAACAACATATGATGAAATTCCCATCTCCAACCCTCTCATTGATTTAACGTCCATCACATACTTCATCTCCTTCTTCACCAACACAAAATCAATCATACATTTCACTTTGATACCATCTCTACCTACACCAACTCTAGTATACTTATGAACACTTTTGTGTTTGAAGAGAGTATTACTCACACACATACCACTCTCCTCAAAGAAATCAATCACCTTCCTACCATTCTAATTTTCTCCCATCACTCAAAAGTCACCTGTTATACCATTCCTTTTTCGATCCCCTATCCAACCATTTAGGTCTCCCAACACAATCAATCTAAAGCCCTACTTTTCCCATCCAAAATATCATTCAAATTATTTCATAAAATCAAATTCTCCTCAACATCACCCTCAGAGGACCCTGTGTGACAACCACACTAGCTTTACCTTCTCAAACTTAAATTTACCCATTAGAATTCTTGTTTGTCAATCCACCATAACTCTGTGTCACATGTCACTCATCAGAATAGCAACTCCTTCTCTTCCCCTGTCATTCCTCTCCACTCCAGCACATACACATTTCCCCCTACACCACTTCCTTTCATCTTTGTTTCAGTCACAGCAATTTACCAAGTCCATCATTACTGTCCTCTTCTCCTCGCCATTTATTCCTCTAACATTCCTACCACTGTCCCCTTAGTCGTCTCCTAGGACACGCAGAGCATACGATGTAGGAACTCTTTCCCCCACCCCCACACAGGAATATATGAAAAAAAAGGTGTTGTCTGTAATAGTAGTAGTATTTTATGGTTTGTATGTGATATGGAGAGTCTGCTCATGCCTGAGTAAAAAGAGGGTGGATATGAGCGCAAGATGGGCGAACCATTGGGCACTGGAGTGTCATGGAATGTACCCTACGCCCCATATGCCCAATGCAAGATAATCTCATAGCTTCGATAGTCTCTCTCTCTCTCTCTAATATATATATATATATATATATATATATATATATATATATATATATATATATATATATATATATATATATATATATATATATATATATATATATATATATATATATATATATATATATAAATATGTTATATATGGTATATATATATATATATATGGTATATATATATATATATATATATATATATATATATATATATATAAAGATATATATATATATATATATATATATATATATATATATGGTATATATATATATATATATATGTTATATATATATATATATATATATATATATATATGCTGTTTCGGTATATATCTATGTAAATAAAAAAATGGTATATTATTATTATAGATATATAGTTATTATGTTATATATATATATATATATATATATATATATATATATATATATATATATATATATATATATATATATATATATATATATAAATTACATGTTAAATGCTATCACTCACGACCATGGCCATTTTCAATAACGTGCCAAAAACAAATGGATATTAAACCCGCCCACCAAATCCCTTTTCTAAAGCAATTCCCTCTGGTAAGCGCAGACGTGTCTTAAAGAGAAAAAGATTGAATAGAGCAGGAAACACAGACGAAGACAAGGAGTTCCACAAAACAGATGTGGCTGGAAAGGAGGCACCACAACGAGTCTCGAATCTCCAATATTCTTGTGAGAGCAAGGCACCTCTTCTTTTACGGGGGCGACGTAGTGGTGGAGGAATGAGAGAAGTCAATTCACTCGAGTACCTGCCGCTGTAAAACCTATGTAAAAGGATACGGAGCCAATGTCAAGTCGCAGAGAAAGATGGTCAAGGGAGTCAGAAAGTAGCTAGGGGACAGTTTATGTCTCTTATCCTTAGTCTCAACCCTATCCAAAAGAAGAGTGGAACCGGAACCACCCTAAATGTGAAAATAGTACTCCATACAGGGGCGGTTAAAACCTTTATATAACTGGAATAATCGAGCAGAAGAAAAAAATTGACGCAACCTGAACAGAATTCCCAGCTTTTTTTTTATTCCACCATAGCAACCAATGTGATACAAGGTCTCCAAGACAATTTGTTATTTATGTTAAGTCCAAGAATGTTTATGTTGTTCACAGGCGAGACGTTATAGCAGTCGAAGGGGGATAGGAAAGTTGGGAGGTGTTTTAGAGAGGGAGATAGATGTGAAGAAGTTGAGCTTTTAAAAAGTTGAATTTCACAAAATTGCGATTGCACCACCGAGAAATCACGACCAGATCGGCAAGAATGGAATTAGAAAGCTGTAGACGAGAGACAGCTCTAGATGCAAAAGAGGGGGCAGATTTGAAATGTGGAATAATGGAGAGTTGAGTCATCAGCATATGTACGAACAAAGTTAGAAGTGCACCTAAGAAGATTGTTGATGAAAAATAGGAATAAAGCTGGCGATATTACAGAATCTTAAGGAACACCATAATTAATAAGAAAAGAGGAAGAGGTCGCTCCAAAAAAAAAGAGCCGAAATGGAACGATCTGAAAGAAAACTAAACAAGAGCTAGCAAAGAGATGAAATCCAAAGGAATGTAGCTTATAGGGTAGCAACGCATGCCATACCAGGTCGAAAGCCTTAGATATGTCAAGCGCCAACAAACAAGACTCCCCATATCTCTAAGGGCAGAAGACCATAGATTAGTGAAATAGGATGGTATGTCACCAATTGACCTCGAGCGTCGAAAGCAATACTGATGATCTGAAAGGGAATAAGATTCCAGGTGATCCACGAAATGAGATAAGGAGAGTTTCAAAGATTTAAGACAGAATACAAGTTAAAGCTGTAGGAGGATCAGAGCGGCTATCCTTTTTCAGGATCGGCTGAATATAAGAGCACTTCCAGCACTGAGAAAAAGTATTAGTATTAAGGTATAGAGAGTAGAGTTGAACAAGGACGCGTCAACTCAAAAGCAAAACTCTCTCAAATCAAGGGGCGGGGGGGGAATGCCATCCGGGCCACTGGCGTTCTTGAAACTCATAGAACATTAGAAATATAGATACAGTAAGAAGCCACAAGGACATATCGAGACTGTCCCAGTCAACCAAATTGAACCGATCACCAAACATTCTCATGCAAATCCACAAAGCACCCTAGGGCTTGTCAATAACTTGCATAGTACATACAAAGTCTACCACTAACAGAAAAAAAACTATAGCTAAAGTATATGCTAACCACACTACAAGCTTTAATAAGTTTTTTTACAGTCATAACATGGACCCGATCATGAGTATTGACAGGTAGAAACATGGAACACCTGAGAGGGGAAGGAGTAGGAAGGGGTGCCGGAATCGTTCAGGGCGGAATTAGATGAAAAAAGGAAGATGTTGGCAACATAACCATCAAAAAGGAAAGGAGGGGGAAAGGCAGATTTTCAGAAGTTATTAGAGATGTTTTGTATAAGAGATCAGAAAAGAGAGTGGAAAAAGTAAAAGAAAAAGAGAAGATTTAGAAGAAAGGAATTAGAAAAGAAGACCAAGAAACACAAGTGCTGCTGGCAATGAGGGACTCGAAGTTTGAGTGCTGGGAAGATGGCTTCTGAGTGAACATTTGATTAGATTGTGCAAAAACTTTTTAGAGAAAGGAATTATAAATACGAAATTTTATAAAATTTAAACAAAAATTAAAATCGATTTTAATGAACGGAGCAGAAGCAAAATTTAATTCTTGGCTCTTTTTGATATAAGTTGAGTAAAATAAATGGACCAACAATATTTTGGATCTAGTTATTTATTAAAAGAAGAATGGACATTCGGCGAAGTAGGCTCGTATAGGTCAAGAAGGAATTATCAAATACCAGAATAGCGTCCGGTAGCTCAGCGGTAGAGCACTCTCCCAACTAAGCGAGAGACCCAGGTTCGTCACTGGTCGGCCCTGTGAGTGTGGGTTATTCTCTTCTTGGCTCCGTCTTGCTAAAAAAAAAAAAAAAGGACATCACACTTCCTTTTAGTGTAAGCAGCTTGGCCTGTTGAATAATATCCCTGCAACGATTTCGGGCGGATAGGAGAACGAGTTTTTCCACTCCCGATACGCATTGTCACGCTCCTGGATGGCACGGGAACAAGAGCCATTGAACCATAGATTTTGAAGAGAAAATGATTTAGCTGAAGATGGAATGAACCTGCTCATCCCTTCGGTGATCACGGCCCCTACCTTTTCAGCAGACACAGCAACACTGTACAAAATGATTCATTCCAACGGTATATAGAAAGCTCGATTAAAGTGCTAGAAAGTTCGTTTAGGGCAGGGCGGAGCTGCTGGAGATACAGTGTTGTACTTAAGAGCTACAAGATTGTGGTTAGAGTTAACGATAGGAGAGAAAATGGTGTATTTGTAATGGAAGGGAAAGTGGTGAAGCATAAGTCAAGTGTGTTCATGAATTGGTTAGGACGATCTGCAATGTGTGTAGGTTCCTTAATTAACTGTTCCAGATCGCAGAGAATACTGAATGTTTGGGCCTCCTTCCCACCTGTATCAATATGAGAGAAGCCCAACTACTCAGTGTTGTGTACTTTGAAGTTCCCTAAGTAGAAGACCTCAGCATTTGGAGGAAAAGAAATAAGTCTCGTGAGTAGTAGTAAGATATTTAAAAAGAACCGGAATATCTGTTCAATTAGGAGAGCAGTAGCAGTATACAGATTTAAAGGCAGTAGACAGATTCAAAGCCATAGAACATCGAAATTAGTAAATTCAAGATTTTCGAAACGTGTTACATATGCAGGAGTATTTATGTATATATATATGTACAA
>JABUQX010079072.1:75000-77500 GCA_015478945.1 Trachelipus rathkii | reverse complement strand
TAGTAATAGTATGACTCAGGGATAATCAAATATAATAATGTAAAGAAACATAGTGTGAAAATAGATTTGGGTTGGATAAGCTTCAAATGATAAAGATAAAATAGTGATAATAGATGTTGTATGCAATGGTTAAGCATCTAGAACCAGTTTTCATTACCAAAAACTAATGGAGATTAATTTCATAAATAATATTTATAAGGAACGTCATCCATTTAAGCACAGAAACAGATTTTACTAATTTTAAAGTGTGTTTGATATTATTTTATAATTTAGAAATATTTGGAGGAAAAAAATAATTAATTATAAAATAAACGATATTCTACATATGAAGCAAACGCAAGACAATTTTTATCGAATAAATAAAATATATAATAACCTTTCTGTTGCTGGTGTTGAGGCTGTTGGTGTTGTTGGTTCTGCAGTTGTTGCTGATGTTGTTGAGAGAGCTGTGAAGCAGGAACAACTTTGAATGACTGAAAAGCCTGTAATCGCTTAAGATTGAGTGAAGACCCAGCCAAAGCAGCCGCAGGAACCACAATCTGTTGGCCAGTAATTCCTAATCTTTGATGAGCTACACCGGTTGTAGTTATAGTGGTTCCATGACTTGAAGTACTACTACTAGATACCCCTGTGACCTGCTGTCCGGTAGTGCCAGCTGGTAAAACAATCTGAAAGTAAAATTTATAGGGTTAAACCGGCAAAGAGATTAGAAAATAAGTTAAAGATAGGCATAGTATTTCTTTGAAAATGGCAATTTAAAAGTTCTATGGGAAGCATCAGCAGTCAAAATACTGATTTAAGAGCAACAATTTCTTATTTAATACTTATTTAAAAATACTTATTTGAACAAATATCGTCCGCATTAAATTTAAATACTAACAGCAAATATAGCAAATAATAAAGTTCTTCTCAACTTCTTCTTTTCAAGATCTTTAAAAAATTATTTTTATATAACTAGGTCGTCAAATAAAGTAATAAAAGATCTCTTAATTGAGTCAAAGGAGATTTTACTCTCCATCAGCGGGATTCGAACACTGGAACTCCACGTTGCTGAGTTAACAGTAACCGAGAGCTTTATCCACTAAGCCATCCATGTTCCCAAAAAAGAACGTTTCAAGCGTAGCTTTTAAAGCTCCCGGTTTTCTCATCCCATTATTGCTGAATACTCAAATGCCAGCTTAATAAATTAACTATTAATAAAATATAATAAAACCTAAAAAAATAGGGCAAAGGTTTTTATTGTTTAATTTGCACTATATAAAAAAAAAATACACAAAAAAAAAGTAGAAAAAAAAAAGCAAAAGTTATTCATACATGACTGACACAACAAAATTTCTATAAAAATTTATAGAAGGTCAAATGTAATGTATAAATTAATAATTAAAATGCTTAATTTCTAAGAAAAAAAAAGCTTAAAATGCTGTCCACAAATCCTTTATATTTTAATTCATTTAAATTTAATACAACAATAAGCCTAACCAAAATTTAGGAAAGCTAACCTGATGTATTTGTGCAGTCCTATTATTTGGGCTTCCCTTTGTTGTGAGAAGGATTTGTTTTCCTCCAAGGCTTATAATATTTCCTGAAGTTGTGGCAAACGCAGTAGAGCCAAGTTTGAGTTTCAGTTCTCCTTTGGCTATAGTTCCAATTGTGGCACCAGTAGCTTCTTGCATTTTTTGTCCAGTAGAAGTTATGGTAGCCTGGGTGAACTGAGGAACAAGAGTCAACTTCTGGTAACCTGTTTGTTTTTGAAAACCAGTTGACGGATCGACCGTTGCTATTTGGATAAACCTTCCACCTAAGGAAAAAATTGTCATTAAAAGTGTTGTCCAATCAGGATATGAATTGAAGCTTTGTACATCCTTGAAACAACTGACAATCAACTTTGACCTACATAACACTCGCATAAATTTAAACCAGAAAAATATCTCCCTAGTAAAAAGATTAAACATAGAAGCATTAAAATTTGGTGATCAACAAAACAATCCTAGCAATAATAATAATAATAATAATAATAATAATAATAATAATAATAATAATAATAATAATAATAATAATAATAATAATAATAATAATAATAATAATAATAATAAAAATAAAAATAAAAATAAAAATAAAAATAAAAATAAAAATAAAAATAAAAATAAAAATAAAAATAATAATAATAATAATAATAATAATAATAATAATAATAATAATAATAATAATAATAATAATAATAATAATAATAGTTTTTCTTAGGTTTTGTGTGTTACGTTTTATTTATGCTTGCCGCTTTGTTTTTTCATTGGGACACGACACCTTCACTTCTAGTACTTCAACACTTTGGATGGGTCTTCTGCTAGTTAAGTGCATGATTGTTTGTTTGCTTTTATTTACTCCGTTTTCATATATTTATGTTTATACTTTCAGGTTGTCAATATATGGAGGATTATATTTGGCCCTTCAGGCATTTATCTTGAGGAAGTGGGAACCTTTGTTGTCTGCGGTTGGGTTGTGT
>JABUQX010079072.1:0-70000 GCA_015478945.1 Trachelipus rathkii | reverse complement strand
TTCTATTTAACGACAATGCTTCCAGTGCATGATTGCGCACTTTATCCCTAGTCTGTGGGGAGGATGAAGAATATATATATATATATATATATATATATATATAGATATAGGATTTGTATATATTTCATTGACTATAATATATATATAAGTATATATATATCATATATTATATATATATATATATTATATATATCATATATATATATATATATATATATATATATATATATATACCTTGGATACTAGGATTTGTATACTGAACCAATTTGATGCCTTTATTTTGTGTAAGAACCGTGGAAGTCGCAACAGGTTGTGTGTGATACAATTTAGTTGGAGTAATAGTGGTAATACCAGTTGTTACTGTTGTTGTTGTGGTTGTGTTTGTTGTGGTCGCCGTCTTGCCAGGAGATGCTGTCAAGCTTTCCTGTTTGATAGACTTCTTCTTCTCCGCTGATGACGAGTACTTCTTAGAGCTCTATGAAAAAAAAATACAAAAATTCAATTTTATAAGAAATACTTTTCAAATAATTGCCATCCATTTGGTAAAGAAAAAGCTCTAGCGGTTGGTTACATCTCTGGCAATAAAGAAGTGCTAGCCACTACTGCAATGTTATCCCAATTTTATATTTATTATATATTTATTAGCCCAGCCCCAGTCCCAGCCCAGTCTTCTGCTTGTTTGCAATCCAGATCAAGCCTAGCTGCAGCCTGCCCTGCCCTGCCCTGCTAGCGCTGCCTGCCTGCCCATAGCCCTAGCCCTGCTAGCCCTCGCCGAGCCTAGCCTAGCCCTGCTGCCATTAGCACTGCCTGCCTAGGCTATAGGCTTGCCTAGCCCTCGCCCACTAGCTTGCTGCCTAGCTTGCTCCTTTCAGCCTGGATTTTGTTTTATCTCTGCTCTAACATGTCTTTGCTCTAGCTCTAGCGCTTGCCCCAGCCGCCGCCCCTAGCACGCCAGCCGCCCCCCCCCAGGTTTCTGTGCCTTAGCAGACTCAAGATAAGCGCGGACAGCCCTGCCTGCTCTACAAACACACTAACCTAGCCCCTGCCTAGCCCGAGCCTAGCTGGCCTAGCCTGCTGCCCTAGGTCCGCTCCAGTTCAGCTTCCGCTCGTTTATCTTCTAGCTTATTTTTAGCTCTTGGTTGGCCTTTATAATTTATATATTATATTTATATATTATATACTCTATATTATATGTATTATTATATATATATATATATATATATATGACTTATATTTTTCATCTTATATATTTATATTATATATTTATATTATATATTATATTATATAATGTTTATTATATTTATATTTATTGTATTTTATACTATTTTTATATATTATATATTAATTATATTATATATTTAATTATTCTATATAATATTTATTATATATATTATATATCTTTTTTGAGCCCCGCCTAGCCCCAGTCACCTTCCTCTGTGCTGTTCTATTTAGTAAACTTAGTACACAAATTATACTAGTAGCCTAGCCCTAGCCCTAGCCCGGATTCATAGCTAGGCTAGGCAGCCTGCCTAGCCCTGCGTGCCTACTCCTAGCACTGCCCTAGCCCAGCAGCCAAGCCAGAATATGCCTGCATTGCCCTAGCCTGCCTAGCCTAAGCAGCACGTAGCTGAGTACTAGGTGTATCGAGATGCAGCATGCCGTGCCCATAGCCTCATAGCTAGCTGAGTCTAGCTAGCCTAGCCTCAGCCCTAGGTCAGTCGCCTCTTTTGTCTGTTTATGTTTTAGCTGAGCCTCAGCTTTTATATATATATATATTAATATATTTATATATAAATATATATTATATTATAATGTTATATTATGATAATTATATCTTTAATTTAGTATAATATATATATAATATATTTATTATATTATATTTATTTGTTAAGAACTATATTAGTTATATATATATATTATTATCTACATGTTATATTATAATTAATTATTATATTATTTTATACTATAGTTATATTATTATTATATAATGTCATATAATTATATTTTATATATTCTATATATTATTATATAGTATATAGTATTTATAGTATAAATTATAATTAAGATTATATATAATATATATGAAATATTAATATGCCCCAGCCCGTCCCCGCCCGCTCAAATCTCTGCTCATGTTGAACTCCGAAAGCCTAGCCTGCCTAGCCCTAGCCTAGCCCTAGCCCTAGCCTGCCCCTAGCCTAGCCTAGCCAGCCTGCCTAGATCGTCCGTTCAGTAGCCTTGCTTTTCTCTGCTTCTACTCCGTTTAGCTCTAGCTAGCTCTTGCCCCAGCCGCCAGCCCGACAGCACCAGCCCAGCCCGCTCGCACAGCTAATCCTATGTTCTGTATGCACTCCAGATAAAGGCCAGCTAGCCCCCCTACCTACCCTACCGAAAACCATTAACTACCTGACCATAACCATACCATACCAATACCTAACTAGCCCATACCCATAATCCTTGACACGTACTAACCCTACCTAGGCCCTCGCATAGCCTTAGCCTAGCCTAGCCTAGCCTAGCCCTAGCCGTAGCCCTTAGCCCTTGCCCTAGGCTGCTAAGCCCAAAGCCTGCTCCGCTCATTCCAGGCTCAGCTTGAGCGTATAACTCGGTTTTCAAAAACTTGCGGATTTGCAGATACTATCCGAACTTTTTCTGGATCGGTTAAGTTATCATAATGTCGTTTATATTATGTTTATGAGAGTATTTCACTTTAGTTTAAAATTAATAGTTAGTGCACTTGTTTTTATTTTAATTTTTTTTCCAATTTGGTAAGCGACCATATAAAAAAGCCCATAATTTGTGAACTTTTAATTAAATTATTAACTTCTCACTTCCATCTCTATTTTAGTCATCATTTAATTTGGTTTTTTTATTTATAAAAAAACTTTTCTATATGTTTTTTTTCTTAGGGTTGGTTTATTTTTGAAAAAATTCATATGGATGTTTATTTTGCTATCCTTAATAAGGCACTACAATGTAAATGTTTGATGTATTTAGAGTTGACATCACTTTTCCAGAAATATTAGTTTAGTATAAATATCTATATCTGCATTATTTTCTTAATAATATTGGGATCTTTTTTTATCAGTACTAGCTAAAAATTTTGTTTTCTTTTTTAAACCTTTTGGTTTGTTCCCCGATTAATTTAAGACCGGCATGTTCCGCCGCATGAATGCGATTTTTTGATAACCAGTTTCTCATTGCATTGACAGTTGCTAAGAGTTTAGGAGCAGGGTTGGATATGGACTATGTTAGGGCAGTCTTGTGACACCAACTCTACCATAAGGTAGGAGGGGTTTTATCTTTGTCTCACTACTATGTCAGAGAGAAGTAGGAAATTAAGAACGTGTTACTATGACAGTATGACTAGGTTTTTTTAAGCATATGATCATGCAATATAACAGGTATACAAACTTAGCAATGTTAGGAAATGTCTCTTTCTACGTATTCCAAATGACCTGTTATTTGTTGATTTTATTTTTTGGTTATCTGTTAGTCATATCCGCTTAGCCTGAAAATTAGAAAAAGAGAATATTTTAGTACATAATCACACCTAACTCTTATTTATCGAGTTTCACACAGAAGAACCCATAGATCATAATACACAACAAATCATCTGTAAAAGCGAAAAAAGACGAATGAATCGCTTTTTTATTCAGATGTTATACGAGATATTTATAAATTATTTCTTTTTTCTTGGGTCTGCTTTACATTGGTCGAGCTCTAAATATCACTTTTAGTAGCAACCTGTAGACGGTCGATCGAGTTGAGGGATGAGCAAATATGAGCGAGGCAAGTCAAGTATGTAGAAGAGAGTAAATTAGTGAGCCAACTCGGTCCTGACTCTCAATCTCTCATGACGCACACAGACTCGACTGACATAAATGACATGGTATGTTTAAGTTACAATGATGTGGGTTCGCATTTGTAATAGTAGCTGATTTAGAATTAATATATTTATGTGTATGAAAATCTTATATATATAATACATACATACTTCTGCCCTGGCCCACCTTAATTGGAGGGCCACTGCTTCAGGAAGCCGCTTCTGCCACTGGGCGAATCCAGAGTCGAGGAGAGTGATATAGAGAAGTCGGCGGGCGGGGGAGGGCTGTGAGGCAGACAACCAGATGAAGTGCTCTTTGTGTCTGGGATTGTGACATTGGTGCCGTGAGCGAGGTGAATTGTCTAGTTGAATCTTTATTTATATTGCCATGGTTTTGGGTGGATGACCGTTGCTCGGGCGAGGTCATTTGCTCATTCTGACAGCGTTTATTCTCTTGGGAGTTTTGGGAGGGGGTGTTAGTAAATTGTTGTTGGGCGTTGTGTAGTATGATGTTTGTAGAATGAGTTACTGGATCTGTGTATCTATGAACCTATTGGGAGGAGCGGGAGATGGGAATTTTTTAAGGGTCTGTATAGAATTGAGATGTGAGAAGGGTGGGGATTTTAGTGTTTTGATTTTCGAGGGGGTTGGATGAATTTGTGACGCCAGTGGTTGTTACGGGTTGCTGATAGAATTGGGTCCCCCCTACAGTCTCCGCTGTTGGACGAGGGAGGATGGAAGGTTTCGTCGTGTTTAATGTTGGTTGGGTGGTTTTAGTGAACCTGTGGATAATTGGGGGCTGTATTCATGAGAAATTTTGTTATTTATTGTGTATACAATTTTCGCTTCTCTTTGAAACCATGCTGGTGAGGCATATTTAGATTTGTTCTAAGAAGTTGTTTATGGTAGTGATGTGGTGTTGTTTCCTATCCCTGGTCTGTGTTGGGAAGGGTTCGGGGGTGTTTAGTTTTGTTGTCGTTGGATGAGGAAGTTTTGACGATGTGGGGAAGAACGTTGATGATGTGTCATATAGCAAGTCTATTTTTGGGGTTTTTGTTATGGAGGAGTTGTTGTTTCGATGATAATGGGATGAGGGAATGTTGATGACGGTCGGTGGTTAAAAGGGTGATGGACTATAGGGGGAATGCTGTCTTGTGTTAGGTATTAACCACTTTTTCATAGATGTTTAGATTTGTGGGCTAGTTTGGTGCTGTGTTTACGTCTGCGGTGTGGGAAAATAAGATGATGTCGTTGATAAGTAATCTGTTGTTGGATTGTTGGGTTGGGGTGGGGCGATTGCCGTGAAAAATTGAAAATGGAGAGAGAATGGCAACCTGTGGGACGCATTTTTTGTAATTGAAGGAATGGGACGGTTTGTGATGCTTTTGAAACGGTTGGTGAGGGAAATTTGGAAGCGCATTTTTTGTCATTATTTTCTAAGGGGAGTGGAGGATTTTTTTGTAGATGTTGTTGTGGGGACGAATGGGTGGAATTGCGTTTTTATGCTATTGCTGTGGTTAGATGTGGGAAGGTATGGTGAACATTATTGATGGGTTGTGTGAGAGACGGGAGGGCTTGTGTAGAATGATGGCTTGTTGAATCCTGTTGGAGTGTTCTGCGGGATGAGTTGGGAATTTTGTTTATATTAATTCTCTAGCAATTCATACAATATTAACGGAGCAAAGCAGTTAATTGAGGCGGCTGGAGGAGAGGGGGTTGGGGTTTTTTGGTTTTGGTTTGGATTTGATTGCTTGTTTCAGGTTTGGTTGATGGTAGTTAAATTGTCAATTTGTGAAGATTTGGTCTGTGCATAGGGGATTGCTCTTTTCTCGAGTTTATTTGTTGTAGGTTGATTAACGTTGGACTGTGTGCTTGACTGAGTTTGAGTGGTTTTAATGGTCTGTTATTGTTGTTGTGAATGGGTGGTGGGAAGGTGTGGCTCTAATTTGGTTTTATTTGTTGTTTTGGTTTTCCTATTCGGGGTGGTTGGCCTTTACGGGAGTGTTAGGACATGTTTATCAAGATCTGTCTGATTGTTAGTTTATGGGGAAGGAAGGGAAGTTATTGTAGATGGGGATTCGTGGGATTGTGGCGCGGTTGTTTCGTTGAGGTTTATTTTTTATTGGCTTGCGGGTTTTATTTTGTCTATGGCGAGAGTTTTGTAGTAAGTATTCATAGACAATTTTGTAGTGTTGGTGGTTTTGAGGTAGTAGATTTGGGGTGTTTGGGGTTTGTTATTTGGTTAAATGTGTGGGGTATAAGCGATTGGTTTTCGCGGGAGTTTTACTTGTTAATTGAGTTGGCTGAATTGAGAGGATTGGTTTGGGTTGTAGTGATTTTCATGTGGCCTTTGGGTATATAAAGTTTTGCAGATTTGATGATTGTATTGTTTAGGTGATAATGGAAGTGTGAAGGGTGTCTGTATGTGGATTGGGGTAGTGGGTGGGGGAGTAGGGTGAGGAATCTTAAATTCTTGTATATAGAGCACAGTTTGATTTTGTTTAGTTAAGTGTATGTGTTTCTGTTTTTGGGAGGGGATTGTTGGGAGGGGGAGTTTATAATAAGGTGATCCGATTGTAGGTCAGTAATAGTGTCCATGTCGTAGGGTGGTGGGGAGGGGGAAGAAGTGATACGTTGGGGAGGTTAGGGAATTGGATTGATTATAATTATATATATATATTATTCTATTATATATATATATTTATATATATTTTATTATATTATATATTAAATATATATTATATTTAAGGCTAAAATAATAAAGTTATTTTATTCGTCTTCACTTATTTTTGACTTTTGGGAATGTTGTGATCGGGTGCAATGCTGTAAATTAAAAAGGAGGTGCGATAGGATGAACGATAAATTCTTAGAATATAGTAGAGATTGTGGTGTTTGGAAACGTTTGAAGTTTTTTATTATAAGCAACTTTACAACATTTATATAATTTTTTTTGTTTTTCATATTTTTTTTTGTGACTATATATTGTCTCGTCTCTCACTCTCTCTTCTCTCATCTCTATCTCTTCTCTCTTCTCTCTATCTCTCTTATAATATATATTTAATAATAGATATATATATATATATATTTATATATATTAATTATATATATTTATATATATATTTCACCGTTAATATATAATATATATATTATTATAATATCTTAACTATCTATCATTGATTCTTATATAGCGCCGTATTATCCGGATTACCCTTATATATAATATAAATTATAGTATATATTACTATATTCCATATATTTTATATATATATTATATTATTCCTATACTAATTATATATATATTATATATAATATATTATATATATTATATATATATATAACTATATATATATAATAGTTATACTAAATATCTAGAATATTGCCAAATAAAAAGTTACCCGCATGAATTCTCCGACAAATAAGATAGGATACAAGAAAAACTGGATAAGACAGTTATGGATCAGCGTATGAAATTTGTATGAAATGAAAAAAAAAATTTTAACTTTTTTTTTATATTTTTTTTTATTCTCCAAATAATAACCAGAAGGAAACTCATAACATATATGGAATCGACCGATATAATTTTTTTTAGGGGTCGACCCGGCCGCGTGAGACAGAAGGGAAGGGTTTTCCCAACCTAGGAGAGGGCGGAGGCACCCCGCACCCAAATACCAAAGCGGGGTCCGGGAGACCGTCCCGGAGGGGGAATGTCTACCGTCGTTCCTAGTATATATGGAGATTTCGAGACAGATACTGCACGGATTGTCTGTTTTTGTTAGGAAAAAAATTTTTTTTCCTACATATTCATACGCCGTGATTCAAAGTACAGTTTTCTTATTACCTATCGTAGTTTCTGGAGGTATAAAAAAAATAAAAAAATAAATTTTTTTTCATTTTCCATACAGTTTTCATACGCTGTCCATTATGTTATCAGTATTTGTTGTACTATTCTAGTTTTCGAATTATGCGAGGTACTTTAGTTCACTAATATAATATAATATATATTTTATAATACATTTATATATATATATATATATGTTAATAGTATATATACTATATATATATATCAACTCTATATACATTAAATAATATATATATTTTATCATAATAATATATATATATCTTTTTACTAATATTATATAAAATTATTATATAATCAAGGTAGGAGTGGCCTGATTAATTCTAATAACGCGAATTATTAAAGCTTAGTAAAAATTTTTGTACATAAATAAATAGCTCTATATGTTAAGAGCGTTAGCTTTAATCTTTACTGCATTCATCCTTTATCAGACGCTATGAATTGAGACTTCAATTCATGCGTCTGGAGGATCTTTTTATTCGCGATTAACAGTCGAAGCTAACAGCTGTATAACTCTGGAGACATGTTTTTATGTAAATTTTTATTTTACTATCTTTAATATATTTGCAGGTTTATTATTAATAATTCAGGCCTCCTACCTTGTACAACCTAACTTGGGATGATGCTGATATTTCAATCATACTACTATATATATAATTATATATATTATATAGTTAAATATTTTACATGACTAAGTATTTTTTTTTATTTTTTACTATGCTAATACTATATATTTATATTATATATTATATAATATATATATGGTTACTTATTAAACGGTTTTAGCTGTTTTATTTGGGAAATTATTAAAAGTAAATGAGAAAAAAATTAGGGGGCTGCATCAGTAAGCAATCTGTGTGAAATGATTCTTGACCCTGGAATCTAGTAGAATAGATTGCAATATGGTAATATAAGCTTCAAATTTCACAATGGACTTGTTTTTTTTTAATGTAATTTTATCAATATTATTAATACAAACATTGAAATTCACAGTAGTTGTAAAATGTTTTTGATTTATTTACTATTTTCTTTGCGACTTTTATTAAGAAGGTGATCGCCAGCGTATAAAGGTATAATAGTAGGACAAAATAGTAAATAACGGACATTTGATAAAATGTGTTTAGCCGAACTTGATAAATTAACATCCCGGTCGAAGTTTTTCATGGTATTTGCCTCCCGTTTGTATCTGACGTTTGAAATGTGAGTGAATGTGATATTAATTTTGTTGATACTTACAATACAATTATATATTTTATACTATATACCATGAAGTATAGTATGATACTAAATATGTGTAAGAAACTTTATTTTAATGAAAATTTATATTATACATTAATACACTATATTATATATCTATTTATATATATTCAATTGTTTATTCATTTAGCTTACAGATGTCAGAATACTTAATAAATGCCACTTAATTTTATAAATGTCCCAACAAATTTTGTCCATTTGTGGTAAGGTAAAGTTGAAGTTACCAATGAGGAATATTATCCTTAATAAGAAAAAGGCAGTATAACTTTATTTTATCAGAATTAAGCTTGGGTGTCAAGTATTCGGGCCCTTATTTGTGTGCGTCTTGACTCGTAAGAACTTAGGTAGGTGGCTTACGGACAGTTCAGACATTTGCCATTTTGCACTGCCATTTGGTATTGGAGGGAACACAAGATACGCAATGGCTGTTATTCGATGCATTACGAAATTGCACTTAGTTAACTACAGACCACGGACATTGTAAATATTATCGAAGAATGCCTCTTCCTCGTATTAGGCGAGAGCATACTAACATACCTAAAGCGCCGAAACCACCTGAAAATGTTAATTCTCTGTCAGAGAAACTCGACAAGAATATTTACATTACGATCAGAAATTGCGATTTTGGACCTTGTTATGTGAATGTCACAGGAAACCTCTGGGAATAATCAGCATGAACTCATGATCTGTTCGCCGAAATAGTAATCATTGTCAAAGAGAACGATGGCAGACTATGGCATTAGATTAGTTTTCGGTACCTCTGAAGAAGGACTACAATTTCTATATCCGGCCGACGCGAAGAGAATTCCTGCGACGCTTTTTTTCGGTGCCGGCTTTGTGTGTAGTGATGATGTTTGTTCTTAATGAGAGAATAGGGACTGTACATTCTTCTAAAACTCAGTTTAAAAGCCGTGTCCTTATTCTAGGGTAAATGGTGAAACCTTCGACTATTCAGCGATGAAAATCACTTCTTTTATCCAGCGGATAAAGGAGTATCATGTTCGGACATCCCGATACGAAAAGCATTTTGAAATTATCGGCGATTATAACAGTTTAGCACTTCTGTGTAGGTTCCAACAGAAGATACCTATCTATCCCGGTGACACATAGAAGAAATCGTAATCATTTTTTAGAGAATCAATGAACTACTGAATCTATCATAGTAACAATCAATAGTAATTTTCAACCAACCTTGTTGAACGATCGTATATCTTCTTTCTATGGCATCCAAACTCAAGTTACTGACATTTTGTAACCGTTTGGAGAAAAGTGGTCAGGGTTCCTATACGTAATAAGAAATCCAGTAGATCGGTGAGCTTATACGGGGTCATATTTTGTTAAGCCAGAATAGGAGGAGCTATGAAGGTCATTCATTATTGTTTGAAAGTTAATATATTGAAACCGACTGCAGATGGAGACCTTTAAAGGTCTAACTGGGGTTTCTAGGCAATATTAAGGCGCATTAGTGAAGAACTAGTTTCCAACTCTCGAAGATTATAAGCAATGGGAATGTAACTGTCCACTATAAATACCTTTTTCTTCACATTGGAATTATTCTAGTTTCACTATTGCTATCTAGCAGTCTAGCGCAATGGGCCATTGGTGAGCGATGTCACCAGAATATGTCACTAACGAACGTATATCGGGCAACATTAGAATATAGCATGTTGGACATTGTGTTTAACTTTAGGAGTTGTTTGCCTCAAAGCAAATACGTGAAGTGTTAAAAATAAATTAACTGCTGAGTAATTAGGTGAGTATTAAAACTAAAGCTTATATCATTTAATATAACAATTTAATTTTTATTTTCGTATTACAAAAAAAATCTACCCGTACAACCCATGGTATCGCAAATTCCGGATCAGAAACAAATTCATAAGAAAACACCCATTTTACTCATAAGCAAAAGTATTTTGTAGATCCGTGTTTTTAGCACGAGGAATATACATATAATAATAATAATAATATAATGATATAATATGAATAATTAAGTGTTTATATTATAATATGTATAATATTAAATATAATAATAATATATAATATCTATATATATAATAGTAACACAAAGTGATAGACTTTTTATTAAAATTTGCTATATCCATTTTCAACGAATGATGACTGGTACTCATCCCCTTCATTGTTTTAAAAAAGACTGTGTTAAAACGCAACCGAACATCTCGTTTTGGTTATGAGGTACCACCGGGTTCACTTTCGCTAAATTATTGAACGAACGTTAACAGGCTAAATTAATATGATACTAAACGAGTAAGAAGAAAAACTTAAATTATGAACAGCAGATGAATAATAAAAAATAACACTAGCGTTTATGCCAAGGTTGATCACAGGCTTGAACAGAATAACGGATGAGAACACGTCTTTGTTCATGTAGTTAGCCTCATTGTTCTTCTGATCTGAAGCAATGGAAGGAAATCTCGATTCCCATTATAAATTTCCGTTTGTTAGAGTTTATTCAAATTTTCTATTTTGAACGCATGAAAGTTTCAGCAACTTAATCACTTGATTACATGTCCCGATTGCGGCAATCAGTACAAACTAAAGCTTTAAATTATTAATATTTTTATTATACTATAATTTATTATATATATATATACTATATAATATATATATATATATATATTAAATATTTATTTAATATTATATACTTACTATATATATAATTATACTAATATACTATAATATATATAGTATATATATTTTATATTTAATATTATTATTTATACTATTTATATATACATTAGTTATACTATAATTAAATTATAATTATATTATAAAACTATATATTTAGATATATATATATATATACTACATATTTATAATATGTTTATATTAGTATAATTATTATATTAAAAATACGACAATTAAAGGTATTTTCCTTTCGTCTAAATTTCAATCTTTTAATTTCTTTTTTTTCGAGTTAGATATTTATATACATATAAAGAATATAGGGAAATGGTAAGCTAATAACATGTAAAAAACTAGTAGCTGATTTGTAGATTTCTTTATCCGCCACGTAAGATTTTAAGACTAAAAACAATGTGAGTTAAAATTGTTCAGTCTAATTATTTAGAATTCATTAGAAGGGCTGTTGTTGGTTTTAAATCTATTATTAGCGTATTACATGTAAAAATGTTCTATATAAAAAAAATATAAGAATAAGCGAAAGAAAAAGTTCAATTGTAAAAAATTACTTCTAGAATGTTTTGAAATGACTAATTCATTATTATGTTATTTAAATTCCCAAACATTTGCTGGAAAACGTATTCCGACGGCCATATGAAAAGATCCGACACAAGTAAAGGTATTTTTGATACTTTATGCCCATTTTCACAGGTATTCTTTACCAAAAATAGACGTGGGATATCTCTATGAAGAAAATATATTTTCTTGGCTTTAGGCTTTTGTTAATTTTAGTTGATTATTTATCTATATATTAATAGTATTATATATATATACTATAGTAAATTTATATAATATATTATATATTATATATCTATAATATCAGATAAATATATATAAATAATATATTAATTATATATATATATATATTATATATATAAATATATATAGGCTATATATATTTTTTATATATATATATTTATTATTATAATATACTTATATGATAATATATATTTATATAATATATATATATATATATTATTATATATTATATATATACTATATTTTATAATATATATACTATATTATATATATGGGCGTAGCAGGAGGCGGGGGGCACTGCCCTAATCTTCGGCGAATAAAATATGATCTCTATATGTTTGCCCGCGAGTATTTAAGGGACTTTACTCAGTAAAAAACTGAAAAACATTCGATAGATAATGAAGTAGAATTACTAATACTAACGTATTATATATTATATTTGTAAAAGTTTAATGTGTTCGTTTTTATATGGCTTAAGTCAACCTATTCTTGTAGCTTGTTCAGCTGGATTCTTGTGACCTCATATTCTGTCGCTTGAACTAATTACTCGCCTATGTGCCGATGGCAGTTTGGCGGTCCAGCTGTAAATCAATTCGGAAGGCGTGACCGCGTTGTAATCGCGACTGCAGCAGCACAACTTAAAAACAGGCAGAACAATAAAGAAATTTCAGCAATTTTAGAGACCTAGATTGCATTTTAGTTACTATACATATTACATATATATATAATATATATATATATAATATTATATATATCTTCTTGTATTATATATTTATAGTAATATATCTTTTATTATTATTATAATATATATCACTTAACCTTGCAGCCCCCCAGTAATGAAATCTCCAGTGTTATACTAATATATATATTTATTATATATATTATATATTATATATATTAACTATCATATATTATTATATATATATATTATTATACCGTAATATTATTATCTATATATTATATATATCATAAATAATATATTATATATATATTTATATTACTATATTTATTTAATTAGTTAAATATCGATGATATGTATTATACTGATACGTTATATGTTGTTGTTATGTAGTATATATTATATATATACCTATGATATATCCTAAGTTTGTACGTATTATTATATATTATACTTATATACTATGTATAATTATAATCATTACTATATACGTCATGATTATAATATTTATAATATGTATATTCATATTATTCATTATATTAGTTATAGTACTTATATAGAAATTATAAGACTATATTAGAAAGCAAATCTTTGTCAATTTAGATTCTAGTTCTAGTAGTATATTTATTTATACTATAACATCTATATTATCATAATCTAATATTAGTCTATAATATACTATTCATCATATCTCCACATATATCATACATAATTAGATATATATATTATTAATTTTATAACATATGGGAAAATATTAAATATTTCAGTTGAGAAATACATCTATACTTTCTTCATTCTCCACATATTAATATATGAACATATTATATATTTCATTAGTAAATATATATATTATTATATATTTTATATTAGATTGAATTGATATAAAACCGAAATCAATTTCAGGTATATATAAGTTTTTTACTATATTATATGAATGATCGAGAGAGAGAGTGATAATGATGAAATCAATAAAGTTTAAAAAAAATATTCTGAAAAGAAATTACAGTAGGTCACGACTTAAGGGATGACTTGCCATACGGAAACAAAGAAAATTCAACAATAAGAAAAAAATTAAAGGAAAATTTCGAGACTTAGACTAAGACTCCGACTGCCACCTCTTTCACAATTACCGACTCCGACTCCGAACTCTTGAAATTTGACTCCGACTCCGAACTCCACCCTTTTGAAATTTACCGACTCCCGACTACCGACTCCGACTCCGACTCGGGACTCCGAGCTCCCTATGGATAAAAATCTTCTAATCAAATATATAAAAAATTTGCTTCTATCATATATAGAATACTAATAGAATATATTCAAACATTAATATAATTATTATTTATTAGACATTTTAATATTTCGTGAATATTTGTGTATATCTATTTCAGTATATATAATATATATTATATAGTTTACATATATCTATATTATATATCTATATATAATTATAACTATATAACTATAGATAACGACTTTATATATATATAATTATATATTATTAAAAACTATAACAGTAATAACTATATTATATATATATATATATTATATACTTATTATAAATATATAATATATATTTATAATAATTATATATTATATTAAATATCTATTCTATATTATAATAATATATATGAGGGAGTTTGTTGTTACCTGCTGCTAGCTTAGTAGGTGGGACTTTTCGGTCTGGATAAGACGGATAATAGAATCTAAGTACAATAGATAGCATGGACATCTCCTAGGGGTCCGGGATTGTTACGGTGTGAGAAGAGATTGATAAATGAGGACATGAAGTCTATATAGGAAGTGTGTGTGGAAGAAGAAGAGTGATGAGAGATCATGAAGTACGTTGAGATTGTTTAGACAATGTGGAAGGTGGTGCATAGTTGGTTGTTTCAAAGCGATGTATCAGTGTGAGTATAAAATGCCTGGGGAAATCGAACCAGGCTGGGGACGAACGAGATGACAGTTTGGAACTTGAGTCAAGCAAAGATTCTGAATGGAGGAATCTGAAGGGTTTCAGGCGAGGGAAGAAAATGGTGCTATTAGGACAGTGACATGGCGGCATGTTTATTAGCAGCATATGTGAGAGGCGTACGTTTGTCGGTCACCATGGAAGTTAAGGGCATAACCCTACATTGGCGAGATGCATATCTGGGCCAGTAGAGCTCTAAGGTGTGAGTTTTCATCTTTCGACGGTATCCGTTGAAGCATTATCCTTTGACTTTACGTTTTCATAATTATTCATAATTTTTGTATAGTGACGATGAATCGCAACTTACCCCCGATCTTTGGAGAGAGCAGGTGCAGGTGATGATAATGATGAATTTATATATATATAATATTATATATAATTATATAATTATCATTCATGATATATTATAAATATATATATTATTAATTTTATATAATATTATTAATTTATCTATATATATATAATCATATAATATAATCCAACAATGTAATTATTTTTACGTTTTATAATCTTATTAAATATAAGTATATATAATAATACATTAAATATAATATTTAATTATTATTATTAATATAATAATATAAATATATATAATAATATAATTATATAGATGATTACTGGTTGAAATGATCAAGACAGGAGGCGAGATGGGATGATGATTTGAGAAGCTATCTACAACACAACTGTACAAAGCGTATATAGAGGGAATTATAGATTCAGGTTTGGAGGAGGCGGTATAGTACATGTATATAGGAGGTAAGGGAGAAAGACAAGGATAACTGTAGGAATTTATAGGGGATAAGTTTATTGAGTGTTGTTTGATGAAGTTATATGATAGGATATTTGGTCGAAGAAGTTGCGTCGGTGACTGAAGGACTAGCAATCGTGAAGCAAAGTGCGATTTAGGAGTGGAGCTTAGAGGAATGTGTGGGAATCAATACTTTACAGTTGAAACAAATATTGAGAAAATGAGAGAGAGAGAACTGAATTGTATTTAGGTTTTATGTTTACAGGATTTCCAAAGGGCCTGTGATAGAGTTAGTTGGGAAGCGTAGTATGGCAGGGTGTTAGCGAAATATGGTATGTTATGGTGGTAGGCTTCTGATTGGAATCAAAGTATGTATGACGATAGTGAAGCGTGTGTAAGAAAAATATAGGTGTCAATGGTGATTGATTTAATATTGAAGAGTAAGACAGGTTTGTGTTATGTCTCCTTTGTTTATTTACATTTGATATATGGATGCGGCTTATGAAGATTCGGGTGGGGTGGAGGAAATTGTGTTATAGGAATGGTGGGAAAATGGAGTGGTGGAGGGTGCACCTAACTATATATGCGGCATGATTTTGGATTCTGTATGTGGCGATTGAAGAGGTTTGAGAGGATGGTAGTGAGTGGGGCAGTGTGTAAAGGAGGGGTTTTGAAAGTAAACGTGATAGGAGTAAGGTTATGGTTGTGACGTGGGACAGTACGCAAGTGTGAGTTATGTTGATGGTGAGCGAGCGGAGCAAGTGTCGGGTTTAAATATTTAGGGTATGTGTTGGATGGAAGGAACGGATGTGCAGAGTGTTAGGAAAGTTGCAGTGCAATGGCGGCAAGGGCTGCTGGTTGTTTACAATTAATCGTTGGTGAATGTCAAGGAACTAAGTCTTGAGTGCGTAGAGTTTCATTTGAGGGGTGTTGTTACTTGTGTTATTGTATGGTGTGGACTTATGGTTGGATTAGAAGATAGATGAAGTTCATGTGTTTAAGATTGGGCAATCTTTAGGGGCATGCTAGGTGTGAGAAGGATTATAAAGAGGAATGACTTTATTAGAGAAGATGTGCTTGTAATAAAGGGGTGAATGAAGAGAATAATGAAGTATTGAAGATTTGCAGTTTTAGGATGGCGGGAAGATGCATGAAGCGGATGGTTAAGCGAATGATAGTGGGGAGTGTGTGGGGGAGCCGGTGGAGAGACCAAGGGACAAGTGGCTTGAGTCGGTGAGACGATGTTGAAGGAGAGAGTGAGTTCGCAGAAGCGAGTAAAGGTGCTGATAGGAGAGAGAATGGCAGGGTTGTAGATGGTGTGGCCTACTGAGGCCAGGGTATGACCTTTACATTGCGATTTACCATGTGGGGTCGTTGCGCGGTACGTGTGCCATTAGGGTGGATGTTTGATCTGTGACGAAGTTCACTATTACAGATGGTATGAGGGGGCGGTAGCTGGGCTTTCTTTTCGAGTTGTTTTGTAATGTTCTCCTACTGTTTTTCTTTCGATTCTTTAGCACTTACCCCCAGTCTTGGGGCAAAAGGGAAGATGAAAGAAGAAAAGAGCATATATTTATTATATATATAATATATATATATACTTAGTATATATATATTACTTTATAGATATATAATATGTATATGAGTATATTGATAATCCATATTATATCTACCTCAGATAAAGGCGGGTCAATCATTGTTCGGCTGAGCAATTTCAACCCTAAATGTGGACTATATAATCCTTATTTTCACAAATGAGATGGTAAAAGAAGCAAACTGTAGCTTTCTGACCTCTAAACGTCGTTTTCGATGTTTTTCTGTGTCTGTATCTCTTTAGAGTTCATTTTTCAAAATCTTTGTTTATTGACATTGTTTTGTTAAACTCGATTTACCATTTTTTCGAATGCTTCAACTTGAACTATCATAGAGCAGTGCAATAGCTACAGAAATACACGAATGAGAATAGGCCTTTCTAAGAAACATTCTAACTCCTCCAGCCTCTCCCGATAGATCTACTTAAAGCCAGAATATCCTTGTTGCAATACCTTTTTCCTCTCTTCCTATATCTAGAGTTTTTTCTTAATAGGGGGCAAACTTTGGGGAACTTTAATATTAATAATAGCTTTATTCAGTATTTACTTGATGAGTTTTGTAAACATATTGCGATTTATTTATCCTAACATTTTTTTGTTTAATTTATTCTTGTTTTTTTTCTTGATAGTTAATTTCATTGCTGCTTATACTCAAATCTAATCTTGTTTTTTGGTCACGAATCAGCCAAACCCCTCATTTTCGTAGTTATCTTTTAGTTGAGTTACCTAAATGAAGAATTTCCTTCACAATTAAATTGAAATTTTTGCCCCCAAAGTTTTTGAATTGCGAAGGTTTATCAAGTTATTTTGAATTTTTTAATATCCTTTCATTTTCTTACTAAGGGCCACTTGGTATCATTGCAACTTAGAAAATTCATTTAAGCCCCTTGATCTATTTATTATATAATATTTTATATAATAATATAATATTATATAATTTATATATTTTATATAATATATATATTATTAGACGCTATGTTATATTATTAATATTATAAAATATATATATAATTTTTATTATAATATATTATAGTTATATAATAAATATCTTATATTTTATATATATTAATAATAATTATTATAATCATTATTATACTATTGCTTTTATTTATTGTAAAAAAAGTAGGAGTGTATGATGTCCATTATTATGTATTGGGACTTATGAAATTACAAGTTGATCTCTTTAAAGTAGTATGACCCTTGCGAGGGTAACAGCGTTTCCAATGTTTCTTCCATTTCTTAACAGTACCGAAGTCATTTTCCTGAAGTGGATGTTTAGTTCACGTGTTACTGTATTTTTTATGTTTTCCTTCGTACAAATGAGACCTTCAACTTTTCATTTCACTTAGGGAGAGTTAGAAATCCACGGAATAGATCTGGGGCTGTATGGGAAGCGTGTAGAAGTATGATGTTTTTCTTCGCCAGAATCCATAATTGAGAGCTCAGTGCGAGATGGGGCGTTACTACTTAATATATCTATATATAATATTATATCATTATACTATTATATATATATATATATATATCTTTCTATTATTATATATATATATATTATATATATAATTATAATATCATATATTTATTATATACTAACTATACTATATATATATATATACTATATTTAATATAATAAAACTGATACACTTGGATTACATCTTTTCTACGCCAAATGAATGAATAGTTCTTACAATAGGAATTAGCATCTGCCAGGTCTCCTCATTCTTTTTCTCTTAGTCTGGATTTTCTATACATGCTAAGAGCAGAAAAGTTGTTCCAACGCTAACTTGACATTGGGGAAGATCAAGTAAACAATTGCAAGTTCTTGTTACATGTCTGTTATACTATCGATGCTCTTATTAAGCTTACTAAGTTATATCAATTTTTTCAATTTTTCGTTTGCAGCAGAGAAATTTTTAAAGTTAGGGAATATTGTGTACAAATGAGGAAGAAGCTTGACCTTTTTCTTGAACAAGGTCGAAGCTTATCGACTAAGCTCTCAACTATATGAGTTATATAATACTCTTTTGAGCTTTCTTGAAAAAGATTGAGGAAAGGTAGTAATGGAGATAGTTGTAAGTTTCATACTTTACATTGTTCGATTGATTCTATTCTTCTTGAATTTTTTGCACTTTTAAATACAAAATGGTCACGTTGCAAAGTGCAGATTTAGTTTTTTGTGTTGATCTTCATTTAAGCTTACTGTAGGATAGGAATTATAACAGACCAGCTTATGCTATAGAAACCTTTGTCAACGAGAGAAAATATTCTTTCGTACCTTGGAGTCTTTTATTTCTTCGGAATCTTTAATATAGATGTTATAAGGTTGAGGTTGAAATTCTAGATATACCACATTTGAAACATAGGTGCAGAGTTAAAAAATTAGAGTTTGCATTGCTTTTGTGATCGTGGATGTCGGCAGTGCAGGACTTATTTGACGATTGACAGGTCAATCACAGAGTCACAATTCATAACTTTGTCAGCCCAAAATTTTCTGATTCCAATTACTTACTTGAATTTACTCGACTCGATCCGACTCCGACTCACCCGTTCTCAAAATTACCGACCCGCTCCGACTCCCCTTTCCAAATTACCGACTCCCGACTCCGCTACTCCCACTCTCTTCAAACTACCGACTCCCGAAATCCGCGGACTTCCGATCGACTCCGATCAAACCCTGTTTTTCAACTACAGTCTTTTTATGGTAAGTTAGAAGTATGAAAATTTTGAGCAAAAGTTTAAACTTTGGAATGTTCCTTAATTGAACTTTATGTGAATATTTATTACCGTTTGAGAAATTGCTAAGACTTTTAAAATTACCTTAAAAATTTTACTTGGAAGAAAGAAAGAAAGATTTTTAATGATTATAAAAAATTAGCTTTTAATCATTTCACATTTTATCGCAGAATCTATACATTTCTTCACAAAATGCACATGAACCTAAAGAACTTTCTTAAGTTATTTTGATAGTACTAGTCCGACAAAGGTGTTGGTGTTGTTATTCTTGATAGGAGGCGGCATATGTATCGAGTATATTAGTTATATAAGTCTCTGTACCATAATTTGGAAATTAAGCAGGAAATGTTCTAAACGTATTTCTTGTGGAAGATAGCTTAACGATATTAGAAAATTGAATACTTGAAATAATTATGACCGAAACAGTATAATCCTATTTTTCATGGAGAGTGCTAAATCAAGGATTTATATGGAATTCCAAATTACTATCCTCTTATATTCATAAATTATTATTTATTTGGTATAGTATTTAAACTTTCAATCTCTTATCTTACACCGACAAACAGCAAATAATTTAAATTAATTATTAATATAACTTATAATACTAATACTATTTCGTCGCCGAAATTAATTTCCGGTGCTAGTTAATTATATGGTGTTTCAACGAGAAAGTTTGTTACTAACTTGCTTGAAAGAACATTGGAAACTTTTAAGTCATATTTTCTACATCATGTTAAACGTGTCTAGATAGACAAGTTTTGAGGGTTATTATGAACATAGCTAAAAGATATAATATTTTTATTTAATGGAAATTTTAGCAAGTTGATGTGTTGCTTAGGGGTTCATTTAGAAGGTCTACTCTAAGCAAACATTTTCATGTGCTCATTTTGAAAATCAATAAATTGAAATAAATAGAAGAACGCAAGAGAATTTAACACCGGTATTTCAATCATGAAGGAATAATTTAAGATAGACTTGCTTTTTAACCTTTATCATAATGAGCACACGAATTTGATTTGTTATATACACTATAAATAATGCAAAAGAGAGACGATTAATTTCACAAAATGAAAAAGTATGTTACAAAAATGAGAATTATGGATATTTAAGAATGATATATAACTCTATATAGGCAAAACCACCTAATTTAACCAAGCGTTTATAAGGAACACAATCTCAACGTGTAAATATCAAGCTACGTAATAACAATATATATATATAACTTATAATTTTTCAAATCTCTCACGATATATTATATATAGATATCTTAAATTTATATAAAGATTTTGAATAATAATTTGGTTATACACGCTATTATATATATCTCTATATGCATACGATTATAAAACCAATAGATGAAAATTAAAAATATAACAAATAATAAAGACGAATAAAGAATATTTCTAAAGAGGGAAAAAAAAATTCCAGTAAAAATTTATGAATTAAATAGCTAAAAAAAAAACAAAAAAAAAAAAAAAAATATTACAATGAAAAAAATATTGCACAAAAATGATAAATATTTAGCATACAAATTTTTCATATTGAAAGAAATTCTGAATATAAATATAATAGATATATAAGAGAGATGTAGAGTGTGAATTTGAAAGCGAAAAATTAAAGGAATATTAAAAATTAATTACACACAGAATTCAGTAATAAAATCCTTTTTCATGAAAATAAAATATGGCAGTTTTTCAAAGTCAAAGATAAACTTCCTTTACCTTATGTTCATCAAGTATATACAAATAACAAGAGCGAGCGACTGAATGATAGCACCTACATAGGATGAGCACTCGTAGGTCTTATTTCGCATTGATGGACATACAGGATTATGTATTATCTTCTATAATAATTCTCACTAGATATTTAACGGCCTGATCTCATTGACCTCTCACATTCCATCTTAGGCATCCCCGTACACGTACCAAATACCAAAGATACATGTCAACTTAGCCGTATTATTTTCAGCAGAAAGTCGACTCCTATTATCAGGATTCAACTTTCAACATTTAGGACTTTGGACATAGGAGAAACTAGAGCCCTCTTCTCGTTCAATTCCTTCAATAATAGTTTATGATTAACTATATCGAATTCCTTAAAACACAGACAAATTTTACATTTGAAGTGAGTTTTACGTCAGACAATTCGAGTGTTTGATACATTTCATTATATTGAATATTATTTTCTTATTTATTAATAGTTTCTACAAAATATTATATAAATTATTAGTAATTTTTTTACGCCATTTATTAATTTTAAAATTGTTAAAATTGTTCAAAAGCCTTGATAAAGGGTAAACGTGTAATTCACCCGAAACTAGTCAGATATATAATAATATATTAGATTTTTTGTTATTTTGCCATTAATATACCTATTTATATATATATATAATTATATATTCCATATTATTATATTATATAACATATACTATATATAATATTATATAATAATTAATTTATATTTTTATATAATAGCTGAATATATTATAATATATTAGTTACCCTAATTTAAATAATATATGTAATATATCATACTTAAATTTAAGTTAGGTATTTTTTTTTTTATCTAATCATTTAATGAGAATTAATGATATGTAATTATAGTTTTATTTCCCTCGATAAAACTTGAAATATAATATATATTATAATATATAATAGTTATTATTAGTTATATATATATATATATATTTATAATATATATATTATATCATTATATATATTTATATAATATATTATAATATATATGGTTGAATTCCACGCATAAGAACTTTGGAAGCTAAGTCCCACTCTTCCTTGGCAGCCCCAATGGAAAAGCTCAAAAAGGAAGTCTAGCTTTTTTATTCTTGGGCATAGCCCTTGTTTTCTTGCGAAGGAAATCTAGCTCAATCTTAGGTACTGCTTAGCCTAACTGAGCAGGTCTAGCACAGCTATTCACAAAACCCGTGGACGGACTAGCCAGCCATAACATTGGCATAGCTAAACAAAAACTATACAGCGAAATCTCTTCAAATTTGATAGATATGTTACCCAAAAAAAAAAAATTATATGTAGACGGAAGAGGTATTTTTTAAAAAATTTTTTTTTTTTTTTAAAATGATGATAATTTAATTTTTATTCCATAGTGTACTGAATTAGGTTAAAAATACTAATATTTTGTGTAATAAAGTAATCAACAATCTGAAATAAGGAAAATTGTTAGGTGTGGTCAAAATTTTCCCACGTGTTACGCGCTCTTACACGTGGGCACATTTTGCCCACACCATATTTTTACGGCGAATTTCTTAATTTTGATAAACTAATTTCATTTAGAAAATATGTATTGAACCTTTTGCAGTTGATCCGGCTAGTTTTTGCTACTTAAATTATTATTATTATTATTTTTAATAATTATTTGCCAAATTTTATAAGGGCCACACTCACTTATGGTGTGGTCAAATTTTGCCGACGCCTAATATATCCCGGGTAACTTCATTAGTTTTACGTATTTTTTTTACACAAATTTCAGAGGTCTTTTTTCAACATCTCTCTGAGAAATACCTGGAAGGAAAAAAAATTGAACCGAAAAAACTTGGAAAAATTTCAACAAAAAAAAAGTGTGGGCCGAATTTGCCCACACCGTACGCGCGAGGGTTTTAAAATGTTGCATAGAAATGTTAATCTAATACTGGGCGAGTTTCACAGTTAATTCAAATTCAATAGAATGGCATTATTTTTTTTCCACAATACAAATTTCTTTAGATTAATAAGATCTGGTAGAATAGGAAGGTGAGTCCAAACTTGCACCTTCAAACACTCTCTTTCAACTCTCCTGATACTGGAGGTATCCACAAATTTATTCTTTTATTTCGTTTAACAATTATAAAGTAGTTAATAATAATATTTTTTTTCACAATATCGTCAATATTATACTTTAATGTAACAGATTGTAAATAGGCTAGGCAAAAGCCCGCCAAGGGCGGGGAGCACAAGGGCTCCCAACCTTCTCCGTTCGTTTCTTTTAAGGACTCTCTCGATACATTTTAAATTTAAACTTACAAGGGGACGCCACCTAGCGTCTTTCCACCTTATTTCACAACTTTAGTTTGAAATATCATGACGACCTTACCGTTTACATGTGCATATGTTATTTTCATATGAATATCTTTAATTGCACAAGAACAACCGTTCCAATTCCCAAATGTACATAATTATTATAGTAAGGGGGTGATAGCCCCCTTTATATATATATATATATATATATATATATATATATATATATATATATATATATATATATATATATATATATATATATATATAATATATTAATATATTTATATATATATATATATATATATATATATATATCTATAATCTATAAACAACTCCCCAGGAAGGGCTTTGCCCTGTCAGTAGGTCCAGCGTTTCCTTCTTCTGGCCCGAAACTCAACTAGAGCAATCCAGAAAACCATTTCTCGGCTCAATGGTTTTCCGACGCCAGTCCTCGAGTTTAAACACTCTCAGGTAGCGGTTTCGGCCCTTTCAGTAGAACCAAGCATCTTCTTCCATCATGGCTCAAAAAACTCGTTTGCTCAGAGCTCTCCAGAGGATCTTGCTTTCTAGGCGCATAAGATTCTAACGCTGGAACAATATTAATAAAGAGCATGAAGGAGGGAAAAAATAAAAGCACGGATTCGCCCTATAACCATGCGGAGAAAATCTTCATTTGTCCTGACCGCTACGAAAACATTCAACCTTCTTTGAGCACAAATCATTTCCACTGACTTCAAAATAATTCCATTCTATATCCAAGATATATATATCCAAATCGCTACTCTCTATTTTTCGCTTATAGCCCAACAAGACACCAACTTAAATTTATTGTCTATCTTCTTACAACTTCATTTTTTGTCAAGCCAACCTCCACAGTCTATTAAAATATTAAGCCGGACAGACTAATTATTTAATTTTTGCTTGCTCCTCTACTCTGAAGTATATATATAAATTTTAATCTTTATAATATATATAATATATAAATTTGATTTTAAATTTGGAAAATTTTCAACTCAATTTAAACTGGTTATTATCACTCTAGATAGAGAGCAATTTTAAATTAATACTTGTGTATATTTAGATCTGCTTCACTCTTTAATCTACATATGTTACCCAATCTACCAATCAATATATTATATTGGCTTGAGCAAATGTTTACAGTGCGTCCGACTCCAACGGCGGTCAGAACAAATATCAGAAATATATACTATTAAATATAATAATATAATATTTATATTAATAATTTATTTTTTATAACAATATATAAAATATATATAATAATAATAAATATTTATATAACATATATTTATAACTATGTAATATATGTATATATATAAAAACCTTTGGCCCGTCCCAAACAGAATCAAAGCCCCGGAAGTTGCTCCAAACAGAATATACAAAGTTGGAAATGTTATTTTAACAACAGAGAAGAAGTGTGACATGCATCGAAAAACTGCGCAAGAAATATGGTAAAGTCCTCTCTCTCTCTCTCTCTCTCTTATCTCTCTCTCTCGTCTCTCTGAGATAAAATTTCTGCGTCTCTCTCTCTCTCTCTCTCTCTCTCTCTCTCTCTCTCTCTCTCTCTCTCTCTCTCTCTCTCTCTCCTCTCTCCTCTCTCTCTCTCTCTCTCTCTCTCTTCACTGTCTCTGTGTCTGCTCTCTCTTTCTCTGTCTCTCTGTGTCTTTGCCTGCCTTCTAGCTCTCTCTCTCGTCTCTCTCTCCTTCTCTCTCTCGTAGGGATGGAATAAACTAAATCTCTACTCAATCCTTCTCGGTCTCTTCTCTCGTCTCTCTTCTCTTCTCCTCTCTCCTCTCTTCTCTCTATTCTCTCTCTCTCTGCTCCTCTCTCTCTCTCTCTCTTCTCTATCTCTCTCTCTTTCTCTCTTTCCTCTTTCTCTCTCTTTGCTTTTCTCTCTTTCTCTCTTTCTCCTCTTTCCCCTCTTTCTCCTCCTCTTCTCTTCTTTCTGCTCTCTTCTCTCTTTCTGAGATCTATCTTTCTCTCTTCCTCTTTCCTCTCTCTCTTCGTCTCCGATCTCTTCTCTCTTCTCATCTCCTCTTCCTCTTCTCTTCTCTCTCTCCTCTCTCGTCCTCTATCTCTCTCTCTCTTCTTCTCTCCCTCTCTGTTCTCTTCATCTCTTCATATCTTCCTCTCATATCTCTTCCTCTCACTTCTCCTCTCATCTCTCTCCTTTCTCTCACAGCCACCGCCTAGTTGCCCATCTTCCCCTCCGCACTTGCAACACAGCACCATATCTTCTTTCATCGTCATGTCCTCTCCGTCTACGTCCTCTCCTCCTCTCTCTCTCTCTCTCTCTCACTCTCCTCTCTCTCTCTCTCTTCTCTCTCTCTTCCTCTTCTCTATTTTTTTTTCCCCAAGATAGGGGTAAGGTGCGTAGCATATGCATCGGAAAAGGAAAGTAGTAAAAGAAGAAGTGACAATAATAAGGTCGAAAAGGAACCAGCCTTACCTCCCCTTCTATACTTTAAAGTGAGAACTCGTCGCAGTCACGAAAATCTACCCTAATATTTCAACGGACGCGGATCGGACTGACCCCTCACTATGGCATATCGTCATGAGGCGTTCCTCCCTTGCCTTCAGGTTTGCCACATACCAAATTCTCACAAACCGCCATTCCTCTATTAGTGCACCTTTCCTTTCTCGCACTGCCAAAATCACATTTCTCTTCTACAGTCATTCCTTTACTGACTCAATCCACACTTTTTTCTTCGGTCTCGCCCAGCCGGTGATTCCAACACATCACACACTATACATCCGCTTAACCAACCGACTATCATTCATGATATCTTTTCCACATGACAAACCATCTCGGGCGTACTTTCATTATCTCCTCATTTGCCCCTCTTATTTCACACAAACACAACTCTCTAATAGTTCATTCCTCATCTTATCAATTCTTTAAACACCTAACACGCCCCTGAAGAATTTGTCCCTATACTGAACCGTTGAGATTAGTTTACTCGTTATTCCAGACCATAGGTCCTCACTACTATACCATTAAAACACAGGTAACAACTACCCTCATGTAGTAAATCCCTATCGCACTCAAGACTTAGTCCTTTCAAATCCACCCAAAGATGTAATCGCACCAGCCACCTTTCCTGCCTTCACAACTTTCCTACTACAATTCTGCATTCATCCGTTTCCCTTTTCATCCAACTAATACTAATAATTTAACTCAGAACGTTTGTTCCAGGCTGCTCACCACATCTTAACATAAACTTCACACCCATAATATATAATATATATATATATATATATATACTAATATATATATATATATAATTATATATATTATATATATATATATATATAATTATATATATTATAAAATTATATATTATATATATATATATATATATATATATATATATAAGTATTATTAGTGGATGGGCACGATAATCGGAATCGGAGGAATCGGCTGTTTTTTCAGGAATCGGAATCGGCAAAATTGTACCGATTCTTTGACCGATTCTTTGGAATACAATTCTGAAAATAATCTTTATTCGATCTTTATGATAGCTATTTCAAAGACAATATTTCGAAGTCTTGCCGTATTGATTTTTAATTTCAGTCTTCCTTAATTCTATTTTAATTAACGAAAACTGGATTGAGCGGCGCATTTTTCTTACGTAGAGTCAAGATATCATGTTAGCGATTTTCAGACAGTCCGTGGTGAGGCAGAAACATTGCAATGTTTCGTTAGTCTCATGTTAGTAATATGTTTGATAAAGAGATACCTGTGAACTCGTAAGTGAGCAGTGAAATATTTTTGCCTTGTAGGCTTGTAATATTGGCAGCTATTGAATTAAATGCTAAAATCCCCTTCCGAGTTTCAACATTTTTTAAGTAATCTCTCACAACAGTCATCTAATTATATAAGTGATTGTCTCAAGAATAAATGTTATTGGACAGAATTTCAATATTCCCTGCCTAATAAATTCCTGTTTGTAAGGGTAAAAAGTACTAACTATGGCTGCAGGAGTTACACAAGCAGGATCCAGAAATTACCTTGCTTTTTTACACTCTTTTGACACTATTCTCAATGATGCCATTTGAGCAAAGAGACGTGAAAAAAAATTATCCATATGGCAGAACAAATCGAGGTCATTTTATAATCACTCGCCTAACTATTGCCCAAGTATGAAAAAGAATATCAAACAGATTTAAATTTACCACTAGGCCCTGAAGATTTATTCAGATTTTCCCTGTCTGCTGTAATAGCCAGAATCATATGCTTTCAAAAAATTTTTTTGAACAGAAAAGACAGCTCTCATTTCATATTGCAAGTGATCATTCACCTCCATGCTTAGAAACAACGGAAAGTTTTTGAAAAATTGCTCTTAAAAAACTTAAAAATTTTTTGGTTGATTGTACAAATTTATTTGTACAAGCAATGGCATCGGCAATATCCCAAATATGAAAGTGTTTGCAGTTTTTTTTGAAAAGAGTCTTGAAAAAAGAACTATTTGAGTAAAAATTTAAGAAGTAAAAAATTAGATCAGCATTTATTTACGATAAGAAATCTTTGTGCTTGCCTACCTATCATTGATCCACGTTAAAACTACATCTCATTTGAGGATGAATATACAATAAAAGAGTGGAAAATATTCTTACAATGGATGTGCGAAGATATATGTTTGTATAAAGGAAAGGAAAACAGTTTCCACTACTTGAAACTAATCAATCTTCAGATTCTTCTCACTTATCAACATAATAGGGCTAAAAAAGTGATACTGAAGATATAGTTTGAAAACCGGGAACTGAAAACTATACAACTGATTTCAAATTGAAAAAGAAATTAAAACAGCAAAAAGGAACCCATTCTATTTTTACTTTTCTATTTTCTGGAAGCCTTGCAGATGTACTTCAAATAGAGAAACCAGCGTCTACCAAAATATGAAGTCTTCTTCAAAATTCAGAAAGTCCTTACAATGTGGTCATTCGAATAAGGTATCTGCTCTTTCAGCATTTGGGTTTCCCTTGAATAGAAAATGTTAAGCTCGCCTCCCTTTTTTTTTTCCGGTCGAAAGTGAAAAGACTCAGAATTGGGAGGATTCAATTTATTCTCCTAAAAAAATCGGATGCACCAAGAAACGGGAGAAAAGTTAATGTTTTTGCACTACAATTTAATAGTCATGCTTTGACTTCGCAATAATAAATAGATAATTTTTTCTTTCAAGATTTTTAAACTTTAGTAAATTAAAGAAAGGAATTTTTTTTTTAATAAATATGATATTGAACAAAAAAGTGTCGTGTACTCTAGGATTTTAAAGTATTGCTATTATTTTTTTCAGTGGTTAAATAAGTAAAAGGTTAATTATACTAATTATTTCTTTTTAGGCAAAGAATAAAACCAGAGAATTCTATAACATTGAATGTTTTTAAGGTTTATACAATTCTAAAATTAGTTGATTTAGGAAATTAGGCATATATATATATATATATATAATACTATATATAAGTAAATTATATATTATATTTATCTATAAATATAATATATATAATATATATATATTAATATTATAATATATATTATATATATATATAATATATTTATATATTATATATATAAAGAATTGGAATCGAAATCGGCACTTTTGACTGGTATCGGTATCGGAATCGGCAATCGGCTTAAAATTTGGAATCGTCCCATCACTAATACTATATATATATATATATATATGTGAAAAATGCCAAAAGCAAGTCAAACGCTAAAAGTTTAGTAAGTAAAGTTAGGAGGCCCTTGAGTTAAGTAAAATAACTGCAAAATATTACAAAGTTCTACATAAATTTTCAATTAAAAAAAGCATGGTTAAAATGGTCTTCTGGATGTTTAGACGTTAGCCTTTCGATCCTTACTGAATTACTGGATCCTCTTTCAGACGCTGTGAAATTGAAGACTAAATGAAATATTTAAATATAAACTGTTTTTTACAAAAAATTTAAAATAATTAATCAGATTTAGTTAAACCTAGTTTTGATTTTTTTGAAAAAAGGTGTGGTGTTCAAAATTTTGTTTAAGGTGAGGTCTAGAGTGTGTTCACCTTGTTGTTTGTTAAAAGTTGGCAAAGGTTGTAATACAAAGGGATTCAAGTGAGTTTACGTTGGGTGGGGTCAAGTACTTGTGAAATGGGTGTCATGCCATTATGTTGATGTTGTGTGTGATTGAATTGGGTTCTGTTGTAATGTGAGTGCCGAGTTTTGTGGGTCAAAAGTGAGGTCATGTTATAAGAAGGCATGCGAAATCTAAATACTACGAACCGACTCCTCCAAGAATGAAATGCAAAGAGGTAAGAAATTTTACAAACAATTAAACAATATTCGAAAAGAAACTTAAGCAAATGTTAATTTGTTCATAGTAACCGATGAATGAAATGTAAAAATGCAATTTATGGCAATTTATTCTAGACATTATTATGGTAAATTAAAATAAGAAAAAGTGTTAATTTACGTTAATTGTAAGGTTGGGTTCATATATATATTAAAAAAATTCTTTTTTTGCTTGTTTGAGTGAGTGAGGTATTATGTTTTTAGGGTATGAGAGTTTGGTGAAAAGTGTTAAGAAATATAATAGTTGAATTTCATTTGTAGAAAGGAGGAGAAGCCGCAAAACATTCGGAGGGCCTTCCTAAGAAAAAAAGGGACGTTAAAACCCTGATTTTGTGTTGGTTGGAGAGTGGGAAGAAACCCCAATAATTGTATGAAGTTAAAAGTTGGTTTGCGATAACACTGTAAAGCAATGGACTGTTATCCCAGTAAAGGGGGGAAGGGTGTCAAGGAAATAAGGTAACAGGTTTTGCTGTTGGACGGGGAGTTCCATTGTAACATTTAATTGGTTAGGATGGATTGACGTTAAGTTTAATCCCAGAAGACCATTTTATTATGTGAAAATTTATTAAAAACTTGATTATATTTGGCTAAGTTTATTACAAGGCCTCCTAACTGATTATATATTATATTATTATATATAATATTATATATATATATATTATATATATATATTATATAATATTATATTATATATAATATATATAATATATATTATATATATATATATATATATATATATATATATATATATATATATATATATATATTAATTTGTTTTTGAAAAGAAAGTGCAAAAATATGTATGTTCAAAATTAAATTGTTTTTTTTATGAATTCTTTGATATTAATATTTAGTTCAAAAATTTACAAGAACATTTTAAATGTAAATACTATATAAGTAATCTCAAAAAATATTGCCTTTAAAGATGAAAAAAAAACCATGGTTTTTATTGTTTTTTAACAAGCCATTATTATTTTTACCAATATTTTAAAACATGTTTTTTTTTCACTCCTCAACTATATAAACACTTCAGATATCAAACCTTATGGATATTTGAAATTGTGGAACCTGAGACCTTTCGTCTTGTCAATCATCTTTCACTCACAAACCTACAAAACACCTCAATGTTTTCTATACCATAAATATTAAAATGGACAATGTTTTTTTAAATACACTTTTCGTAAATCTCCTTTTCTGGGGAAACCTTGTGTTATTCTTCCCTTCAGACATATTTGGAGAAGTGGACAACAATAAACTCTAAGGGTGGGAGAACGATGCTCACGTGGAAGATGGGAATTTCATATGCCTAAATGATACCCACCCACGTAGCTTCAGATGTTTGAGGTTGTGTATGAAGCTTTTCATTATGAATAGTATAATGAAATGTGGAGTCATCGGCCTAAAAGTGGATAGGTGATGAAGTAACAGATGGAAAGTATGGGATAAAACAGAGCCTTTAAGAACACTACTACGGCCAGATTTAAGTGAACAGTTGTCATCTGATATTTGGTTCTATTAGACTTTGAGTGCCTTAAAGTTCGATTTCCTGTGGCCCCCCGTGTTACTGATAGTCAGTAATTCCCCAGCGGTTAATTAATGAGAAGTAACGCTAGAAGATATACGAAGAACTAATAAGTAGTGAATACCAAACTTGAGTATAGATAAATCAATAAAAAGAACAAAATTGGTTATATGATTCTCAGACACCTCATTTCAATAGAATCAATATATAAGAAATATAAGGTTAATCAGGATGAGGACTAGAATAAATTAAGTCACAAATAAAAATGATACCGGTAAATTTAATATAACGGTAGTGAAGTGATTAGTAAAAGCCAATAGTAAAAGCAGGTAATATTCTCACAATAGTAAGTCTAAAAGCAAGAATTCCACCCAGCCTCAGTCCAGCCTATCAGACCCGCCCATACCCACGAAGGTGAATTGAGTCAGATAGGGACTGGCATAGTGAGAGTATTCAATAATAGATAAAGGATTCAAGGGTAGTGAAAGGGCAAATACTAAAGAATCATAATAAGTAAGTATATATATTAGTCTATATATATAAACTACTTAATCACGACGTAAATGTTAAGACGGGCTAATATACTGAGTAACTCAGGCCAAATGATGTAGTCAGTGAGCAGCAAGTAAAATGCGTAATCAATGATGCATAACCTCCACTGTACGTGATGGTGATATAAATATATATATATAATTAAATGAATATACACTATATTATTTAATATATATATAATATAATAATATATAAATATGTGATTATATAGATTTATATATAAACTAATCTATAATATATATAATATATATTAGTAATCTGATATATATATTTAAATTAGTATCATATATTATATAATGTAATATACGATATAATATAATAGTATATATTTATAATATCCAATATATATAAATTATAAATATAAATATGATATTATTGCAGATTCACACTTTCTCGAGGAATAGTCACTGGAAGTCATGAGAGCGAAAGTAAAAGATTATACGTCAGGGAGTTTCAGGGAAAACGTTATTCTTGTGAAATGCTAGAAAGTTCAAAGATAAGTAGGAATTAATAATCTCAAAACAATAGCAGAACAAATCAAAGCGCGTGAAAATCTTTGATAAACGTATTCCGGTCACTAAGGAAACTTGATGAAAGAACATGGCACCTCCCGTAAATCCTCGAAGATAGAGACCAAAAGTTGTCTCACACTCTATTTGATCTAAGGTGAAACTAGGCGAAACAGATTTTCATATCAAAATTAAACTCTTTTTGATACCTTTATTTACTGCCCTATATCTAATTCCCTGTGTTGGAGTTGATGATGAGATGAAATATTTGTAAGCATAAAAGCTTCCAATAGGGCAACAACTGGTTGACGTTAAAATGAGAACCAGAGGAATGGTCTGAACAATAAGTCCGTGCGGAGGTTGAATCCGAAACATAAGCATGTGCACTCATATCAATCTACTTTCTTTACTCACTGAATATTCATTGATCACGTATTCCTATCCTAAGACTGGAAGCGAGAAGGTACACTAGCTGACCAGCTAAAACTGGATCAGCGTTTGTATTACCTACCGTTATTTACTCTTGCCTTGTATTTCGATGTAGTCTCCGTAGAAAAGTTGTTCCATAAGTGCATCCTTCCGAAATAATTTGAAGATGTTTGTGAAATTGGTACTAAGTTCCTTTTGATGAGGAAATGTTTTTGTATAATATGTATTACTATTTAGATTTTATGAGCTGAGTGTGATATAAAACGGTTCAAGTACAGTTAGCAAAAGTTCATTAAAGGAAAAACCTTTAAAAACATATTTCAACATGAAACTTATAAAACTTGTAACCTGAAGTCACTTGTTCTAAATCTGAACATCTAGGCATTGCGTGCAGGTGTATAAAAAAATATCTTAGCTTAATTAGTCGTTATCTCAAAATAATTCATTGCATGTGCTGCGTAAAGACAATATCATGTATATTCCCTCTAATACTATTTGTTTCAGATAGAGAGTAATTGGAAACAAGCAGAATACAGTGTAATATTATTGTTACGATTAGTAAACAGTTTCATTTGTTGCTAACACGAGAGTAGTTGAATCATAAAGCAATCACATTACCTATTTCCGAGAGTGAGTGTTAAACTCTTAATGAGAATGCAGCTCCTCTATTGTATATAAAAAGGGTAGGTAGTATGAACTCTCCAGGCTCCCGATAGATGGCAAAGATAAACCTCACCGAAATAAGTGTGGCTGTCTTATAGACGGCTTTAACTGTAACCATACGTCCTCGATAGGCGGTTGCTCTAGTTTTGTACGTGTAAAAGGTCCTCAGCCTCTTTGACACCGCTTGGGGTGTTCCATTGCCTGCTCTATGCACAAATGCACCGCCGTACATGCCTCCTTTCGGGTTTGATTCCCCAACCTCGCTAACAAGGATGTTCTATCGTCAACCGCCTTCTAATTATTCAATCGTATCAATTAGAATCTTGGGTTTTACTTCATTCTTCGAGCAAGTTTAATTTGTGTAAGAGAGGCAGATTGTCAGACTTAGTTCTACATACAAACCATAAACGTAATGTACTATTGTATAATTATGGCTGTTTCAGTATTTGATGAAATTTTTACGTTAGTACGTTATGGTTAAATAAATTTTACTATGATCTAATTGGTGAAAATAGCACTGATATCAATTGAGTATCAGTAATAGATATGGTATCTGGACGAGGATTTCTTTGTGTCAAAAGTAATAATTTACTCTATTAATAATTGACAATAACTAACAAAAGAGAGTATAGTTGTATAAGAAACGGTTGATATCTCTTAGGGTACTAGGAAGTACTATTGTGTGCTGTCCTGAAAAAATTGTAATTCAATTTACGAGTCCGCCACTAACTTTCTTAGTTGTCTACGAATTATATCACAAATCAGATATCAAACACGATGAATTAACCTCAACAACAACCAAGAAAACGAGTTGACACTTGAATTGAAGTTGTATAGTTGTCAATTTCATAGTGGCAGAGGTTTGCGCGAATATCTAAATCTCGAAGATGGCATGTCACGTCTAAAGTTTTATAGGAGTTGCATTAAATATTTAATACGTTGTCTAAAAATTTCTTACCTGTTAAACTAATATGCACTCGAAAAAGTGGATACATAGTCGAGATATGTAATCAGATTAGCTACAGTTATCCAGTTGTATTCCAATAGGGAAATTTTCACAAACGCATTTAGCTGATAATATATCATACTCTAAGGATTTTGTGAGTGTTAAGTTTTTTGCCATAATGGAATGATAAAACATCACCCTATTAATATAATACCGTTATTATCAGTAGCGGTAATGATTTGTAGCCTTATTGAATGCCTAAAATCTTTTGCGGTAAAGTTTAATCATATATTCTATTATCTAGATATGATGTTAAATAGAGAGAACATTATTTTTTTATTATGTTTGGTTCTCAAAAACTGGACATACATGAAATGGATTACTTGAGAGTCAAAGGTAGACGACAAATGAATCACATTGGGTGAGGACTTAAGAGCAAAAGGCGACTCGCAGGCACATTTTTTTCATATTTTGTAAAAGCGTGACGTTAGAGTTCCAATTAACATTGATTAACAAGATATATTAAGTATTTATATAAAATGCTTTAAAACCTCTAAATTTAAAAACGTTAATTACTGTGATAAATTATATCAAAGAACTTTATTTTTCATGTTATTTAGAAGATTAATGACAATTTTCATATTTTTGTCAGTCGCGTTAAAAAAACTATTTTATGTTGCAGACGTATAATCGCTAAGGGGTATTATCGCGATTTTTCAATTATGAATGAATTTTTTGTTAAATTGCTTAAACGGAAGTTTGATGTAAAACATGTGCTTCGTCAAGGCATCTATATATCATATTCGTGTTCAATAGTTGATATATTAGAACACTTATTATGAAAATAAATTCTTACCTTTGGAGTACTCAACTCCTACGATTTTAATGTTAAAATTTTAACTAGATATGTCAGAATAATTATGCTTAGAAAAAAAAGTCTTCATGAAAAGTAGCGCTGCATTATCGGTAAAATTGTGACGATTAAAATTAGTACAAAATTACTGATGCTAAGTGAACAAAGCCTCTTTACATGCTGAGTGGTTATATGTCAAATGCATGTCATGAGTGTAAAGGGTTTTATCATTGTACATATTATTCTTAGAATCAGGATTATGGGCACCTGTAATGGAATGAGTAAGAACCTTATTTAAAAAGCACAGAAATTAAACACTGTAGGAAACTTATAGTATGCACACGTTAGTACATACGTTCACAGCTATCAGTTTTATATAAGTTAAACAAGGTTATGATAAAATTTCGTTTACCTAAATAAATATATACATAGAGCTTTGTCAATGTAAAATTAACGTTAATTGTACGAAGATATGCTTTGCGGTAAAAAGTTACATTGAAGTAGCCGCTTTACGTTGCTAAAGCCAATTTTCAGTTACTTTACAGGTTTAAGTGTGGTTGACACTTTACTTAATGTAAACAGTTTATTCGCGCTTAAGTTGTGATAATTGAACTGTAATATAAATTTTTCTGAGTAAAAATCGTTCTGTAAACATGAATCCAGATTAATCGCGCGAAAACAATTTTACATTATCAAGATTCATTGTCAACATTTTAATACCCATGATGATAATGCGGGATTGTATTAATTGCTTGTGTATCTGATATTGTTATCGAACGAAATTATATATACCCTTGGAACTTTATATGCTTCAGATCGTACGTTCGCGGTAAAAAGGCACATAATTCTTTTGCTTACTTGCTTTTTCTTAGCAATCAGCTACATATTGATGGTGATAAGAATATGAAATACTACTATTACATTATATGGGAGTTATATATACACTTAGTTCTTTAATTCAAAGAAATAGAATTAGTTTTTCGCTGTTTATCGTGACATCTCCCAATGCGATCTCTACGCTGTTTCTGATTGTCGATATTGCTTCATGAATTCGTTAATTCCCATACGTGAAAATGGATAATTATGAAATGTCATTAATATATTTAATATAAGTCGCAGAATGGCGAACTGCTACATGCAGTGATTTCTCTTGCCATGAAAGCGTGTTCACTAAAATGATAATAAATAGAAATGTCCCATCAGCTTTATGCAAAATAGATTAACACGAAGCATTAAAAAATCAATTTCAGATTTAGATCTGCGTATGTTTTTGAGAAACGAGCGGAGTCTAAAAAAAAAGATAACTTCTAAAAAACTTTACTTATGCGTATTTAACGTGCGGTCTAAAGTTCTATGATGTATGTATTGCTTGTGCATCGGTTAAAACGGTTATGACAAAACATTTTTGATAAATGATTACTGTGTCAATGAAGATTTAACTTAATAGTAACTAGAGATTATCCCTTCCAAAAAAAGGTATGAACAGGTTACCTTTTGTATGTAACAAGTGGTTTTATCTTTACTGAGATATTAAGTGTGAACTAGTTAATGTTACAGTTATTAGGGGTGACTGTACAAAGGTATAAGATGTAGTTAGGTTTGTGATGCACATTAGTCCTAGTTCATGATAGCTCATGTTAGCCCTTTGATTAATGTGAAGACTTTGTTATTTACTGTTTTACTGTGATCAGTGATAAACCACCAATGTTGGGAAAAATTTTAGTTAAATATTATTACGTAGAAAACCACATTAAATTTGCTAGACGTATGAATGCTTTGAAAATAGTAAGATTAGTTACGTTTTGTTGCTGCTCAATACCATGTTAGTGCTTTACTGGTATGTTGAGTGGGATGACTTTTATAGTTTAACAGTATAATTGTGCTGTAGTCTGATAGGTATAGTCTGTCTTTGCATTAATTTTCTAGTAGTTCATGTACGCTATGTTAGGCTATTGATAGTGCGAAACTTTCTGTGTCATCGTTAGTGCCATTATCTTTCGCAGCCTACAACTTTTATTGATTAAAAAACCGAAGTTAACCAATGTGTTGCTGTAGATAATTTTATTAAATTTACTGAAGTTTAGTGTAAGATTAACTGTTAATATGTTTCGAGGATTGTGCTTGAAAATAGAAATAAGATTAGGTTTACGTTAAATGTGCCCGAACCCAATACCACTTTAGTTGCTCCCTTTTACATAAAAGGTTAAGTGTGAAACGTTTGCACATGTTGACTGCATATCGGCACTTAAGATGTTTATGTTGTCTTTGGCATTATTTTCTTAGTTCAGCTGATGCTTATGTTAGCTTTTATTAATGTGGGAAACTTGTGTTAACTGTTTAGCATACTTTCGCTTGCCGTCGTGTGATTTTTTATAATTACTTAACAACTGTTTTTAAAGTGTACAAATGTAGTTGATAAATTTTTACGTTAAAAATTTAAAATTAGTAAGCATAAACTTGTTAAAGATTGTAATATTTAACGTTTTAACTATTTCCTTTTTAGAGTTTCTTATTCCTTAGATAATAGAAGATACGGAAGTTACGTTTTGCCATAATCCCATAGCTTAGTTGCTTAATTTACTGCTTGTCAATATAAGTTGGTGTCGGTAAACTTGTTAATGTGACTGCAGATTCCTGCCTCGTAAGATGTCGTTATGTGTATTCTATTGAGCGGTATTAGTTATTCTTTTTATGCTTTCAGTTGTATGCTTTATTGTTTAAGCTTATTGATAGGGTGTAGCGAAACCTTCTGGTTATGCCTCACAAACCTCCATTTACTTTCGTCTAATGGGTACTGGTATGATCTATATGAGAGTACCAATGTGCTGATAAATTTTGCTACGTAGCTAAATGCTTACATATCTGCTTAAATTGTAGGAGAAGTAACGACATGCTTAATATGATGGATTTAAATAGAAAGTATGCTTGGAAAAAAAAAGTAAAAGATTTTGTAGGTTTTATGCGCTTTGTGGGCCATACCAATTGCTTAATGTCTTATATGGTTGTGTTTAGGTGTGGAAGACTTTGGTCTTCAAACTAAGTATAATCATGTTTTTATATTATTTCACTGCTTGAGAAGAATGTTCGTTATCTATGTCTTTTGAAAGGTGGGCAAAATTGATATTTTCTTTACGCTTTACTGAGTATAAAATAGATCTATGACTTTAGCTCACCATTTTGGAAATGCGTAGAACAATTAGATGTAAAATCTTTATTATGTATGCATACTTTCGCTGGCGTCTGTGAAGATAATTATCTCATTTCTCTCATCCAAGATTTTTGCTTAAATGAGTAACTATGTCTAAGGTGTAAGTATAACGTTGGAATATTGTTAGACGGTACGAAAACCAAACAAGAATCATAGGTATTGTGCAATTCTTTCGTGAGATGGATAACCTGACTCTAATTGTAGGCCAGAGAGCGCGGCCTCTTTGTTGGCCGTGGCGGAAGTGCTGGGATCTCTTCTTTTTCTTCCCCGGCTAGCAGGTTTAATAGATGTAGAGGAGAGATTGTAATTATCTATTACGTTTGCTCCTCTGCTTCACTTGTCGCTGTAGTAGTTATCTTGAAGTCTCTCTCTCTCGTAGGTATTATAAAATTGCAATTGTAATTTGGATAGAATAAATTAATTCGAACTCTTCCAACTATATTTAATTAATTCGCACACCTATTTATTTATTACAATTTCTCCAAATTTGCTATGCAGCATCCTACACACATGCCGTTTTCAATCTAACCAATTTTATGTCCCCCCCCCAATTATGGATGACAAAGTATGGGATATTTAACGCTCGCAAATCTCAAGCTACAGATTTGATCAATAAACAAGTATCGTAATTATTATATAAAATATGATACAAAATACTATAAAACATCATAATACACATTATTTTACATTTTTCCGTACCAATTACATTGTAAAATACATAAAGGAAAGCTTTAAAGGCGAACGCAATTCTGTTCCGATAATAAGAAAAAAATAGAAATATGTATCAGATCACGGAAAATTTATGTATCAGATCATCCTTGCATTGTTTCGGATGATGTGCTACCACTGAAAAATCGACTCGTCTTTTGTAACATTTGTCAATTCATATTAATTTGGAAACTGTTAATATCTCTTATCAAATCAGACAGTCTGTATATTTTTGTTAATGTAATTTATTTATTTATTAATATATTATTGAACATAAATATCTATGTTTATATATACATTATTTATGGGCGAAAAATTTATATAAATTTAATGATAGAACATTTTGTTTTGATATTTGGATTTTAAACACCACTTCATAATATATAAAAGCTATATATATATAATATATTATGAAATTGGTATATAGTTACCTGACTGGTTCTATATATTCACGTGCGCATTCATGTACGTGAGAATACCTTCCGACAACTCTTAATCTGCATGTTCATGGAGTTTAAAAGAAATCCTAGTTTTGTAAGAGCCAGTACATTCGCTTCATTTAATTTTTTTATTAAAAGTTATTTTTAAAATTTAATCCAGTAGTTTCCTCTGTAAGGTGTTTTCCCAAACGATCATTTTACTTTCTATTTATTCAAAACTTATCAAGCCAGTTAATATTTTAGGCCTTAAAGACATTGGTTTTCTGATGATCAAAAGTGTGAGATCATAAAACAGGTTATTCTTTGCATAAGGAACTAATCACTTTGACTGACATTGTTTTCACATCCTCAAGCAACGAAACTCGGTTCTAAACCGTGTGTTTCACTTGAAGGTCTTCAGGGAGCATCAACGTTGGTGAGTTTCTTAAAGTATAAAATTGCACCTATAGTTGTGCACCAGGCTGGTAACTCATTTAACAGGAGGGCCTGGATACTGTTACCAATACAGGTTTGAGAATCATAAAAGGTGGTAGTTGATTGGATTGTCACGGGGGCCTGGCTAAAGGATTTGTTTATACGGTTGGAAGAAGAGTAAGTTTTATGACATATAATTTAATAATCCTTTTTAACAATCGCACTTAATTAGGTACTATATATATAATAATATATTAATATAGTATACTATATTATATACTATATATATATATATATATATATATATATTATATACTATAATATTAATATTATTAATATATATATTGATACTAATATTATATATATATATCTATAATATATATACATATACAACTTATAATATATATTATATACTATATAGTAATAATAGATATATATATACTACGTATATTATTATACTATTATATATTATTATATAATATATTATATACATAATATATTATATATAATATATATTATATATATATATATATACTTTACTATTAATATATTAATATTACTATAACTATATATTAGTATATATATTATATATATATATTATAAATATATATATAGTCTTATATATATATATATGATATATATATATAGTATATGATATATATATTATAATATATATATATATTATATATATATATATATATATATATAATTACGTAGTATAATATAATTCTATTATATATATATTAAATCATATAGTATTATATATATATATACTTAGTTATACTTATATATATATATACTAAATATATTATATATATATATATATATAGTATATCATTAGTTAAGCTATATATATATATATATATATAACTAACTATATATATATAGTATATATAGGTCAATCTACAAGAATAACTTCTATATATAATATATATATTAGCATAATATTGCAAGTAATATATATAGTATACTGAATATTATAGTATAATATATATTTTAAAATATCATACATACTTATTATATATATATAGTAAACTATATTCAAAATATATGTGATATGATACTACTAATATACTAATATACTAATATATATACGTATGTATATATATATATATATATATTATATTACTATACGAACATCTTACTAATAATATGACTAAAAGTATATATATAGTATAGTATGATTAAGGCTGAGATAAGCTTGGGTGAGATAATGTTGGTGACAGTTCTTTAACGTATTAAAAATTTGCACTATCAGTTTTGCAGCAGGTCCGAGGTAACTCATTTAACTAGGAGGCCTGGATACGTTACAATTACAGGTTTGAGAATGCATATAAAAGTGTTAGTTGATTGGAAATGTCACGGGGGCCTGGCCAAAGGGGATTTGTGGCTTATAACGTTTGGAAAAGAGTAGTTCTATGACATCATTAATGTTTAATATCTTTGTATAACCACAGATCGCACGGTACTATATCATAAATACTATACTATAATATATATAACTATATCTACTACTACTACTAAGTATAAACTACTATATATAATATAATACTATATATATATATATATATAGTACTATATATATTATATATATATATAATATATATGATGTTATAATATATTTATAATATACTTATAAGTCATATTATACTACTCATATTAATATATATATTATATATAATGTATATATATATATTATAGTACTATAATATATAACATATTATATAATATATATATATTATATATACTATCATATATATATATATTATATTATATATATACTATTACAATACTATATATATATATATATCATAATAGTATCATATATATATACTATATTATATATATATATAAGTATATATATCATATATATATACTTAGTATATATATTTATATATATAATATTATTGATATACGTATATATATATATATATATATATATAGTATCATATATACATATATATATTATATACTATATATATATAATATTTAATATATCTATATATATATTATTTAATATATAAGTATATATACTATATATATATTATATATATATATCATAATATAACACATACAAATTATATTATACTATATATATCATATATATATAGATATATACTATATTATACATATATATACTATATATATAGATATACTACACTGCTATATATATAATAAATAATTTAATCATATCATATAGTATTATTATTATACTATAATATATATTAGACAAAGTATAAGCTAATATATATATATATATATATAATATATTAATATATTATATACTTATATAAATAGTATACTATTTATATATAGTTATATAGTATATATATATATATTATATCATATAATACTTATATATATATATTATAAATTATATATAATATTATATATATATATATATATCATATATATTATATAAGTATAATATATATATATATTTAATATATATACTATTATATTAATGATATATTATATATATACGTATATAATTATAATAGTACCGCCCTATATTATATATATATATTAGTATTAGTAATACTATATATATAATATTATTCATTCTAAATTGTTAAGATTTGGTTTCTGATTGATTCTTTTCCTCATTGTTTCTGTGTTTATATTTATGATTAATTTATATAAATTTTTTAAATACTTATATTTTAAGTTTCAATATTATTCTCTCTGCAGAAATCTTAGAAAGCGTTGCACTTATTAAATTCATTGCAAAGTGTTTTATTTCTTGCTATTATGCAGATTTGTTCCATAAACAATACCTAATATGCTTCTAAATTTTAAGTTAAGTTTTAGTTGGTCGCTATTTTTTTTTTTAACATATGGTGTATTATGTGGTTTTTATCTGTTTATGCTCGTTTTTAAAATCAATATTGTTGTTAATATAGAGCTTATTTTTATTTTTAGCTTTATTTTTTTCTTCTTTTTATTAGTGTTTTTGTTAGTGGTTGTATTGCAGGTAGTTGTTGTGGTTTTACTTTAAGATTTTTTCAACATTTTTACATATTTTCTATTTATACTTTTTTTATTCGTGAAATGTTACCGAGAAGTGCATTTGAAAATGAGCGAGCGTTTGGTTAATCTTTAAAGATTTTTCATATTTTACATATTTTATATTAAATTCGATTCTTAGGTGTTTTTAATATTACGGTTTAAATATAGTTTTAGCTTGTGTACGATACAATTTTAACCTGCATCTTCATCGATTTTTTGTTTGTTTTTTTCGCCATGTTTGGTTTTGTCTGTTGTTTTGTCTTTGGTGGTGGGCTGTGTGTGCATGTAGGAATGGCAGATTTGTACAGACGCAGGCTTACTATGGACTTTACTTAACATTCCGTGGGCTTTGCAGATCTAACTCTGGCATCCGTGGAAACACCACCTTCTCTAACTCTAGCCCTAACCTTTTGCTGCCTGTCTGAGACCCCAGATGGCTAGGAATTCATCCTCTAAATCGTTTAATATATGTCCAACTATACCTTATTTCATAATTTTCCGTCTAAAGGGTGGAGTAGGTGTGCCCTATGTTGCAAGCTAAACACTCCTGTCAACCACGTCTCGGTGGAATCTGCGAATCTTCCTAATTTCGAATTGTTACTATGGCTTAAAATCTTCTTTCCGTCCCTTCTACTGACAATACATCTTGTTGCTCTCTATGATCACTGCTTCTTTCCTAACAGGAAACAGATTTCCACGCCTTTTTTGGAATATCTTTACTACTTCTCACGAGACATATGTTATATCTCTCATCCAAATACTGAGGTTCCTCTATCTAGAGGATTTTAGTGTAAGCACTAAACACTGAATGGTTGGGGTCCTCTCATACCCATTAGTTGGGGATGAGGCCGAATCATTCAGCAAGCTTCTCAACGATCTGGAGGCAACTAATCAATCAAGGAACCCACACACATTCCCGGATTCGTCCTATACCACATTACTTGAAGCACCACTTGCCTATGTCTCTCGAGCCACTAATGTCTTCTCTTCTTCATCCCTGTAAATACACCACTTTCGGCTTTCCTACTCGGGTGAAATCTGGACCTACAAAACCTTATTAGTCTCCTTAATTTCTAACTGACTTATCTACTCCAATCCACGGCGCTCCATCGCTGTCCAACCTTCTACTCCGTTGTTTTATCTGGCACTTTGAAAATACGCGCCGATAATGTGCGGGGCCTTGTCGTCGCTTGCTTACTGACAGACTAACCGTAAACTTACTCGGATGAGTTGATGCTGTCTTTAGTCTCCTGGTGACGCTTCGACTTCCCTGGCCGACAGAGGAGGTTTGGGAGCTGATTAATCGATTGATAGGGGACTACATTGGAGCAGGTTCATTTCGTCTTCTTCGACAGAAAAATCCTTCTCTCCTCATAATCCATGGGTTCGATCGTGCTTGTTTCTCTGGCCATTCAGGGCTAGAGGCAGCAGTGGCGCTATCCGGAGTGAGAAAAGATTTCTCGTTTCTTCTATCCATCTGTCTTTAGAGCTAACTTTTCATTCTGCTAGGTAAATCGTCTGCGTGAGGATACTCTGTCAGCACGAAGCAATACGCGTAGCTTTCACTCAAAACGAAAGTGCGCTAACCCTCCTTGGTTGGTCCCTTACTGACAAATCTTTCTGGCCTTCTTGCCAAAAACATCTCTAAACAACTCTGTTCTGTAAATCTGTTCATTTCCCTCCTTCTTGATTCGCTTCCTGATGAGTTCTGTGATTGCTAATTCTCCGAAACCCATGAATAAGGCCCAATCCTCTTCGGCCTCCTTATTTTCCTCTAACTCCACACGCCTCTGGCATTCTGGCATTCCTCATCCTCCCCTCCTTCTCCCTTTCAGGGATGTCCTATTGCCTTTGCCTCGTGAATTAACATCGTCGGGTTGCCAATGGGCTCCTGGAAAATCTACGAACGTTAGGAAGGGCGGGTGGCCCGGAATTGGCATTCCTCCCCGAGTTTTGACGGAGAGTGCTGCTTCCATGGTGCCTGACCCCGCCCCTCGCTTCAACTTATTTCTCTCTATGTCTCGAATAACCTAACACTTTCCCCTCAGTGTTGAAGGCACGGCACATGTCAACCCGATTCCGAAAAAACGGTCTAGTCCCGCTCTTGATCCTATTCTATACCTACAATGCTCGCACTTGTGATTCTATCTAAGATCTTTGAAACACTTCTCTCAACTCTCATTTCTTAGATTCATCTGGAATCTCATTCACTGCTTTCCGCATCGCCAGTATGGCTTTCGGCGTCGAGGTTCTACTGGCGAATAGTACTTTTCCTATTCTCATCTTGATTTATTGGTTTTCCGCCCTTTAGGAAACTACGGGGAGACTTGCGTGGTGGGGCTCGTGACATATTCCAAAGCATTTGACCGGGTATGCACGCGTTCACTGCTCTCCCAAGCTCCCTTTCCTTGGGTTTCCTCCTTCACTTTGCTTACATTTATAGTCTTAGTTTTCTCTTCAAATCGCTCAATGTCGGCTTGTTGTTGACGGGGCGACCTCTTCTTCTTTTTCTGTTAATTTTGGTGGTGTATTCCTCAGGGTTCTGTCTTTATTCTCCTACTTTATTCTTTACTTTTCAATTAATATCTTCTCACCTGCACATCTAACTTTTCTATCCACTCGCTATTGCGGAGTGCTCGTTATACTAGACTTTTTCAAACTCAATTTTCCCCCTTCTCTTATTCTTTTACTTCTGGAATGCCTCTCGTCTTAATCTTTCTGATTCTATTCTCGCTGATCTGGATTAGGATTTCCGGGTTGGGTCGTCTCATCAACCTTGTGAAATTTAATCTTTAAAAACTCAAACTTCTACAAAATCTCCCTCTCTAAACACCTTCCACTTTCCCTATCTCTTTCGACGGTTCTCCGTCTCTCCTGTTGACAATATAAAACATCCTTGGCCTTAACATAAACAAGAAAAATGTCTTGGAAACCTCACATCACAACGGTTGCTAGGGCGGCCTCAAAGAAACTCGGAGTTCTGGTTTAGACTGGGAGACTATTTTTCCTCTTCTCAGGTACTCTCAGCTTAACAAGGGCCTCATCCGCCCTTGTATGGAGTACTTGCTCGTTCATATTGGGGGGCCGCTGCTGGTTTTCACCCGGCTTTTAGTGGAATAGGGCGCAGTCAAAGGCCAATAAGACTTCATAAAACTGTCCGTACTTTCCACTTCACTTGACCCTCTATCTTTGCGCGCGATGTCGTTGGTGCTTTATCTCTTTTCTATGAGGTACCGCAGCGGCAGGGCTCGAGTGGAAGCTTGTCCACTCGCGTACCCTCCACCCTTACGACGTCCTTCGTATCACAAGGGGTGCTGTTGTCTGCGCATGAGTTTTGTGTGGATATTTGGCAACTCCAGGCTAGTTTTCGCTCTGCGGTGCTTCCTTCTTTTTCCTGGTCATTTCTGTTCTGTGGAACTCTCTACCCTTCTTTCTGTGTTTCCTGCTGAATCTAATCTCCCTCACTTTAAAAGCCGCGTCTGTGCTCATCTGCGCTATTTCGTTAGTTGTTACTTCTGAGGCGTGCAAACACCCCCCCCTTGACAAGGGCTCGCCCTGAGCTGGAACAAGTGTCTCTGTTTAAATATATATTATATAATATATATATATACTATATAATATATATAGTATATATTATAGTATATATATATATTATAGAATATATATATATATATATATATTATATATATATATATATATATATATAAAATACTATAATACATATATATATATATAGTATAATATATATTATAATATATAAATATACTTATATATATTATATATATATTATATATAACTATATATATATATATATATATATATATATATCGGTGTCATAAAATGCTTTTAAAATAAAAATACATTTTGGTAGTAATATGTTTATATCTGAATAAATAAAATAAAAACAATTAATTTAAAACATTTAAAAATAAAATTGTTTAAAATAAAACTAAAACTAGTTGAATAAAACATAACTTGTATCTCCCCTTCCCCTATTTTCCTTTTCTAAGTTTATTTTCCTTTCATTTCTTTCTTTACATTTCTATCTCTTCGTCTTTTTATGCATTTCTGATTTCCCTATATATCTAAGTTATATATCCCTCCTTTCTTACACCACCTTCTTTTTGTAATTATATTTTTTTCAATTTTTACAGTCTTTTTACTTAAGCTAAGATGTTGGCATAGAGTTTACCATGTTGAGTGTTAGATAATTCATGCAATTCAAATAAACAGAATGTAGATATGTAGATAGTTACATATTTATTTTTAAAATAGCCATCGTATTCGAAAGTTTATCAGCAAGATTCACGTTCTGACCTGAAAATCTCTTCAAGTTTTGAAATGAAATGAAAACACGGTGAGTTTCGTTTCATTGTGAGGACAGTCTCGTTGTGGTAATGAAATGCTTCGGATAGGTGGAGTATTGTTTTTAATAAGAGTTTCTCTTTCAAGTTAATGAAATAAAATGTGAAAGAGCGAAAATAATAAAGAGTTAGAGGTTGCTATGGTAAATATTATTGATGATTCAGTGAAAAATATGAGAATTTAAGTGATTCAGAGGAATGAAAAGAATCCTATGATTATCTCATGTATAAAATGCTTCGAAGAAGGTGAATCATTTGCCTGCCAATTAATGTCATTCGGAAAACTAAGTAGGACACGAGTCCTTATAAATATTCTTTGAATGCTTTTTGCTTGTTTGTTATTGGATTCTATTTGTTTTTCTATCGGCGTAATGGTTAAATAAAATTAAAAAATATGATACTTGAAAATGTTTAACTGTCGACCGTGCTTTGTCAATATCCTGCCAACAAAGATTTTGCCGTGGGCAAAACATTTGGAAGGTCATTTTTATGGTAACTTGTTGCCCTGGATTCCGAATAGGACCTCCGTTTTCCTAGATTGGCCCTAGTTTTTGAGATACAGGGGTCACAAAAATTACATTAATAACAACAATTTAGTTAGGTTGTAACGTTAATCACGAAAAAATACCACGAACAAGATATATACTCAAAATTTTAATTGAGCTTAAGTACATAAAATAGCTAATAGGTCAACAAACATTTAATTCAGTACAAGAAATTCACCAATTAATTGCCATTTAGCAAATCGCTGTCATATATGATTTGCTCTTCTCGCTCCGTCTCGGTCATGTCAATGTGGGACAATCACGCTTGAAGGCTCCAACAATGAGCCTTCTGCATCAACATCAATGTGCGTGCGCTATCCCAATCTCCTTGGTATCTTTTCTTCCATCACCTGATATCTTGATATGGAACCTCTTCCCTTGTTACTCACTAAAACATCCTAGATTATCCGGAAACCGATCTAAGTGACTACTATGTAGAAAGTGAACTTTATGCTCATATTAGCATTCAAATTTTTGAAGTCTGAAAGCATTTTCCTTGTAACGAGTCTCTACCATAGTTGCCGAGATTTATGGTTGCCTCCAAAAAAGTCTCTGAAACAACCAGACAAAACTTAAAAAAAAAAAAAAAAGTTAGGAAAAATAAATTGAGAAATAAAAATTTAAAATAAAAAAATAAAACACAAAGGTGTAAATGTAAAATAAAAACTTGTAAAAAAAAAGTTTAGAAAAATAAAATTGAATAAAAATTAAAAAAAAAAATTAAACGAGGTACAAATAAAATTAAAACTTGTAAAAAAAAAAATAGTTAGAAAAAATAAATTTAAATAAAAAAAAAAAAAATTAAACCAGAGTATTAAACTTTTAATAAAACTTTGTAAAAAAAATAGTTAGAATAAATAGAATTTAAATAAAAAAAAAATTAAAATAAAAAAATTAAACAAAGTTTAAATGTAAAATAAAAACTTATAAAAAAAATAAAGTTCAGAAAAATAAATTGAATAAAAAAAACAAACAAAAATTATATTAGTTAACGCTTTATAAAAAAGAAAATGAGATTTGAAATATAAATGTCAGTCTTCAACATTTTAGAAACGGGTTACACTTGCAAGATGCAATTGCAATGACGACATGTACATGTCTAGAACAGAAGCAGTTATGTTCAATCTTTTTTATTTAACGAATAATGGTTACTAGCCTCCGGCACCCGCAACTCTCTCGGCTCCAGCACCGGTTTATCATGGCCTACGCTTGAGGTTACCAAACTCTGTCTCCTTCTTCAGACTCTTCCTTCCTTTTCTTCCTTCATCCTTCTTTCCATCTCTTTTTTCTCTTACCTTCCTTCTTCCATCCTCCTTCCTTTCTTCTTCTGTTTTTTGCATTCCATGCATTTTTCTTTTCAGTCGGGGCCCCCTCCGTTGGGGGTCCCAGACACACCTTTTACGTGACTTATATAACCGGTCATTTTCGAGATCTAACAGGTTCAATCCACAATAACATATATTTTTTGATGTAAATGAGTGGGACAATAAATTCTACGAATATTCATTTAACTTTGGCCACCGCACTCGAACTCACCATTCAGCACCGCGTGCTGATGCCACACTCCGACTCCTCTGGACCTCAGACTCCTTCTCCAACTCTTTCCTTTCTCTGACGTCCTCTTCCTCCACTCTCTTCCTGCCTTTTCTCCGCCATCTTCCTTTTTCTCTCCTTCCTCTGTTTTGCGATTCCATGCGATCTTCTTCATTTCTTCTGGGGACCTCCCCCTCCGGGGGGTCTCCGGACACCCGACAAAAACCGAATTACCGGATTTCTCGGAACCTTCTCAACTCCCCGGGTCTCCTCGACCCCGCCTTCCCAACATTCCAGCCCTGTCTACGATTCAATTTAATTTTTTTGGTTTGGGGGCGGACGCTGGGGTACGTCAATCCTGTTGCGGTACGGGGCGCACTATACGGTATATCAGTGATAACTCTATATTTTTATAAATATCTTTTCTTTTATTTTATTTTTTATTTTTTATTTATTTTATTACTTTTCTTAAATTAATTGAGTTATTTATTTTTAATTATTTATTCAATTAATCCAATTATTAATTAAATATATTCAGCTATACAGTTTATTTATTATTATCTGTGATGTGATCTAGGCGCATATTGCGGATTCAAACCTTGCGGGTTTTTTTACGCGTCGAATACAAGGGAAAGAAGATGGTTGAGGGGAGGTCTGAAAGGCGGAGTGAGGGGATTAACTCCCGCGTTATCGATCGTTTCGCGTTAGGCTTAAGTAGCCTCAATTTATCCTTCTCAACTACTCTATATATATATATAATATATATATTGATATATTCCTTAATATCATAATTTCTAAAAATGGATGAAATATTTATATATTTAATAGTATCAAAATTTTTATAACGATTTTTTTTTATAATTATATTATATATATATATATATATATATATGTGTGTGTTGTTAGTGTGTTGTTATGCGATCGCTTGTGTGTGTTGTGTGTGTGTGTGTGTGTTTGTGGTTGTGTGGTAGAGCACTCGCCAAACAAAGCGAGGATCCCAGATTCGCAACTAGTCGGGTAGGAGAATGTGAGCTATTCTCTTCTAGGCTTGGCTTCGTCCTGCTCGGACGTTAAATGAGTACACCCCTCCTAGATTAGGGCACTGCCCGTGAGCGTTCTGAATTTGATCAGAGTTGAGAATAAATTATTAGCGTAGCAAAATTAAAAATCGACATATCCCTGTCCCGATACATGCAATTTGAAAGTGTAAAAGTCAAAGGAATGTTGAAAAAATTGTTAAAATTCGTGTGTTCCATATTTTATCAGTGGAGTAATGTAAGATTGAGGATAGCGGTTAAGTCTTGGGTTAAAGAGACGAATAGTATAAAGATGAAATTATGTTGAAGGATGTGTCGTGAGAATCCTTCTTAATGGAGGGGGTATGTGCTAATAGAGAGTTCAGAATTCAGAAGAGCAAATTCTGTTGTATTAATGAATATATAAAGAGCATGTCGCAACAATTCTCCTGGTAGGAAAAGACTGGAGAGAGTTAGTGACAGCAAAAGACTTGATGAGACGAAAACCCCTAGACTAAAATTTCCAGAGAGAGATATGTGAGTGGAACTACCACAAAGTTGTAATACATATTCCATACAGGGGTCAGTAGACCTCTATAAAGAGCAAACAACTTGGTAAAGTGAAAAAAAAATTAATGGTGACTTAGGCATCCAAAATCTTGGAAATTTGTTTAGAATGAAAAATAGTATTTCCTTTCCAAGAAAGAATACACCAAGAATATCAAGGACAGACCATCAGTGGATTGAGTTGTGTGTTTTGAAAGAGGTAGCAATTGTTTGGAAGATTATATTGAGTAGAATATTGGAGGCACTTAGCTTTACAGGCATTGAAAGAAAATATGTTTTCTTTGCTCTAATTAGAAAATTGAAAAAAATAAAAAGCTAATCTTCCAAGGTCAACATGAGTTATTTTCTGTTTGATGACGAGTCTTTCAAAATGAGAGAAGTAATGAAGAATGGCGTAGTTGGGACAGAGGCGGATAGGTGATAAAGCGATAGAAGAAAAGGTCATTAATGAAAAGTATAAAAGAGTTTGAATAGGAAAGAACACTGAAAAACACCAATATTATTAAAAATACAAGTTCAATTGTGTTTATAAGTTTTGGTATTGTGAATTGCATATAAAAATTAAAACACGTGTTGAAAATAATGTTAATTTATTTATATATTATAATATATATATATTAGTATATATATATATATATATATATATATATTATATATATAAATATAATATATTATAGTATAATATATACTATAATATATAATTATATATAAAAATAAAAATATCTTATAAAATATTATTTAATATATATATATATATATATATATATATATATATATATATATATATATATATATATATATATACTATATATTATATATTATATATATATATATATATATATATAATATATATACCATATATATTGAATATAATATTGATTTATGATATTATATACTATATATATATATATGTATATATATATAGTATATATATATTATATATATTATATATATTTTTTTTTTTTATACTATATATATATACTATATATATAGTATATATATATATATATTTATATATATATATTATTATTATATATATATATATTAACTATATATATATAGTATATTATAACAAAGGTGGGCACCATAGGCATTAAAGCGTTAATCCGTTAATTAACTCGTTAATTTTTTCGTTAACTTTAACGGCTTTTTCGTTTAATTTCGAAAAAGAAAGTAACGGACATTAACGAGTACATTGTGTGAATTAACGCTTAACGAGTTAATAAATTTTCCCCTACATCCGTTAACCGTTACCTTAATTTGCGAGTTTATAAAATATTTTCTTAAGATTTTAAATGATATTAGATTCGATTTCGATAACAGATATTTCTTTTCCAAAAATTTCCTAACCGCTCCTCTCAATGGCTCAAAATGTGTTTATTCTTACACGGTTATTACCCGTTTTTGTAATGTACTTTAACATGGTTATTTCTTATGCTGTATTATCATTTTTCCTTTTTTTTTTTTTTTTTTCTTATTGCGTTCGCTGAAAAAAAAAAAGATAGGTGACTGTTGCCCGTTCAAGGAGTTATTAACTTCTTTCGTTCGTTACTTGAAACTTGCTTCTTTTGTGACTAGTGAAAAATATAAGTAGGCCTAATAAGCTTTGTAATTTTATAAAAATACTACAGCCTATAATGATATATTCTTAATCTTTTGGCATTACTACCAACGGTTGCTGTAACACTCTTCAAATTAGGAAAGTTAAAGTTTGCAGGCCTCGTTTACTGCAGCCCGCTGTTTGCCGCCCTTTTGGCAGGCATCAACAAGAAGTTTGAATTCCTCTTCGAAGATGATGTTTATCAGTTGGTTGCTCCTTTTCACCCCAGATTTTGCCTTATCTGGTTAGAAAATTATGATAAAAGCAAAATCCCAAAGATTAAAGAAATTATGGAAAGAAAAATTGAAGAGTTCTTAAGGTTTCAGTCTGATGAAGTGAGATAATAATAGTGGAGACAGCAACGAAGAAGAAGAGGAAGGTGATTTCTTCTGTGAAATAACACAAAGACATAACATGAGTCACAAGTCATTAAAGGGAAAAGCTCAAGCTTTGGTCAAGACTTAGTTGGATTCTAACTCCATGGACGAATTGATCGATGGTGTGTTTTTAGGTGAGTAGGTATTGATAGATCTTTTTATAAAGTACAATACAGCAATCCCATCCAGTGCTGCGGTGGGTTAACAGAGATCTCAATAACCAAGCTCCTCAATATCAAAGGATTTACGGTATCTCATACTACTTATTCAGAAAGGACCTGAAATGTTAATCAAACTCCTAACATCATAAAAACAATTTGAACTGACACAGTCATTCCTTCTGCTATCTACGAAATAAAAACTGAGTTATGAGTTATTTATACTCATATATAATATATAGAGGAAGTTTAGGATTTAGTGAATAAATATAATAATAATCAATTGAGATATTGTATATTAATGAGCGAATGTTATGGAATATAGTATATAGACAGTGAGATAAAGTAATAGCCCACTAATCTTAGAAGAAGATAACATTTTATGAGTTTGACACAGAAATATAATATATATATATATATATATAATAATAGTGAATTTAATTAATATATTATATATATAGTGATGCCTTAATTAAAATATTACTTTTATGTATTAATATTGGATATATAATATATCTAAATATTTATTATGTATTTATATTATTAATTAATATTATAATAAAAAATATTTATTTTTAACCTATAAATATCTTCTAATTATAGTATTGTAGGTAAAATAAACCTGTTATTTTAGTATAAAATAAAATTATTATTATAATACTTTACTAAAAATATTTAATTATTATTTCTTTTATATCCTTTTAAATTTAAATAACGATAGAATAATCAAAATTATATTATATATATTATAGTAAACTATTATAATGAGATTACTCATGAATTTTTATACTATATATATATATAATATATATTAAATATATATATTTACAACATATATTTGATATATATATTATAATATTTTAATATTCAATAATTTATTTAAAATATTTAGATTATAGTTTTTTAAACTATAGGGATTTTATTCATGACTATTTGAATATAATAAAATTAATGTTATGATTTTACTATAATATTATAGATAATAATGTATTTATAATCAAAAAAGCAGTGAGGAAAATAGCGAATATAATATTTAATTTAATTATATATATATATTATAAATATATTAAATATATATAGTATATATATAATTAAGTTTATTATATAAGCTAGTATATTTTTTAACATATATTATATATAATTTTACATTTTAATGATAATAAATTATTACTATATAATATTATTATATTATAAATAATATATATAATATATATATATTTATATATATATATATATATATATATATATATATATAGATTATATTATATACTTATATAACATAATATATAATATATATATATATATATATATATCTTATAATTTATAACTTATATATTAATTGTTTTTATATGGTTAATAGATGGATTAATGAGTATAATCTACTATAATAATTTATATCTATAATTAGGAGTATTTTATGTGTATAAATATAGAAATTTTATAATTGATCATCATTAATTAAAATATATAATATAACATTTATCCAAAAAATTATTCATTTTCGTTATATATTTTCGATTAGCAATTATTTTTCTAATATGTTTATAAAATAAAGTAATTGAAAATGCCAATTTCATATATATAATAATATTGTAATATTTAGGTATTAACTATACTAGAAATTAATAATATTTTCCCTTATAATTATATATATATATAATATATATATTATATTTCAACATTATTTTAAATTTACTTACAGCACTTAGCGTGAAGCAAATTATTCACTTTAAAATATATATATAAATTTTTTTCAGAAATATCCTTAAATATTTCTATTTACAGTTTAAATTCAAAAGCTAAATATAATGTGTTTAATTATGAAATAGAGAAAAATGCTTATATTTCTCATAAGTTCTGTAATTATAGCAAATAATCCAGATGGCGTTATACAATATATATTTTCTATATTCTCAATATGATAGTATTTTTTAGGATTGTTACTTTAAATAGCTTCAAAGTTAATGACCAGAAATACGTATTTAAGTACTATATATATATATATATATATTATATATATAATATATATATATATTATGTATTATATATAATATATATATATATATAATATATATACTATATATAATATTATATAATATTATATAATAATTATATATATATATATAATATATATATAGTTATATATATACTATATTATAATTTATATAATATATATATATATATATATATATATTATATTATATATTATATATACTGATATATATATAGTATATATATATTGTACAAAGGTGAGTAAAATTTTATAGAAAGTTAACGTCGGTAATTCTTAATCGTTAACAAAAAAAAAATTAACGGCGTTAATCATTTAAGCGTTTATCGGTAAAGAATGTAGGGGAAGTTAACGTTAATCGTTAACGTTAACCGTTCTCCAATTTTTTTTTTTTAATATTATATATAATATATATATATATATAGTACTATATATATATATATATATATAATATATATATATATTATATATATATATTATATATATATTTAGATAGTATATATATATATTATATATATATATATACATATATATCTCGTTAAGCATTTACGTTATTATATATTTATCTATATATATATATATACTATAATATATATCAATAATAATATGATAAATATTTCAATATTTATTAAATATGCAAATGAATATATAATACCCTATAATATAATTATTTACATATATATAAGTATTTGTTGAAAGAGACTTCTTTATTATATAGATATATATTTAATAATTTAATAAATAAAAAATTAGCATGAAAGATCTTTGAATATTATATACTGCAAAAATATAGGATACTCTTTAGAGTACATTTTCTTCAGTCATATATAGAAATTTTCTACTAAATCTATTATAAAGTTTAGCTATTGTAATATATACATAAAAGTATATTCTGCAAGAAATTTAATAAATTTTCTACAGTATGGAGAACCTATTAAATGGAGCTACCATTGGAGATCAAAAATGTTTTAATACCTCAATAGTGTTTTATTAATTTTTTACCTAAATTTCTATAATGTTAATTTCGACTATAAAATATTCTAAATATACGAGATATTATTATAGTACTAATAAATATATGATAAATATTTGTGAGTTTTATTATAAAATTGTTTATAAATGCTATATTTTCAATAATAAGCAGAAAAGTTGAATTATTCTAATAAATTTGAAGGAAATAAAACTGATCGTTTTTTTAATGAATTTCCAATATTCTGTTATATACCAAATATTTCATAAGTTGTTAAAATATTTTTATCTTCTTTCTCAAATATTAAAAAAAATTTAACTTCTAAAAATTACGCTTCTTTTCTTTAAATTTTCACCCCCCATAATTTTTACATATTTAGAACTCCTCCGAAGACTTCAGTTTTCTTTGACCCATTTCATTCTTAAATTTTTAGACGATTTGAGATTATTCATCGAGAACTTAAAATGCTCTAAAGTAATTTGACTTGTAGTTTTTAACGGATTTTCCAGCATCTTTGAAAAAATAATGTGTTTCATTTGAAATGCTAGTTTCAAAAAAGCAGAAAACATAGCGATTTATTTATAGTTTTTAGGTGTTCTTTAACGACATTTTTTAATGAAATTCAATATTTGTTTTATATACCCTAATATTTCACTTAGTTTTCATGTGAACCTGTTGTTTAATAAAAATTTATTAACTTTTTAAAAATTACGCCTTTCTTAAATTTTCACATTACAAATTTAGAACCTCTTAAAAGTACGATTTCCTAAATTTCAAAATATTTGAAACTATTTGGTAAATCTGAAAATTGAGTTTTCAACTATTTACTGTAATTTTCAGCATTATATATAGAAAAAAATTTAATCGTCTGTTTCCATTGCAAATGCGTATCTCCAAAAAACGCTTCACAAGTATATGAGCGGGACACACTTGACCTTCACTACATTAGATCGTTTTTTAGGAGTCGTCGATTCTAATAACATCGTATAATATTCGATCGTTAATTTTCTGAACTTCCACTACTTCATTCTTTCACTATTTCCCTCTATAATACAAGTCACAGAATTTTCTCTCCCTCTTATATACCCCAAATTTATAGTTTTAATTCCGGACCTTATTAAGTGGTTTTAATGATTCTGAGACCCTTAATCCTCGCTCTCTGTCTCTTCAGAAACGAAGTATAAGTCCCTAATATTTATCCCAAATCTTTTCCCTGTAAACAAATTTACACGCTTTTCCATGTAAAATTTCACAAAAGTCCACCAATGTTTCATCCTTTCATCTACACAATTACTGTTCCTTACCTTGTTTCCTCAGAACCTTCCATACAAGAATATACAACCCTAGTTTTACAGATGGTTCTATTTTTTTGTTCCTTCTTCCTACTGCTTAAATTTCAATAAATCACTCACAAGTCATCCTTTTCTTTTTGATGATCTGACATCAATTTTGCTTTGAAATTATTGTGTTAGTAGACCGAGTTAAATCTTTAATACAAGTTCGACAGCCACGAGTGCCTTTCTATCCTTTACCATCTTCAAAATCCACTGCTTCTAATACCAACCCTCTCTTCACTAATCCAACCACACTCTCCGCACTGCCCCTCGTAACAATTCTCTACTCTCTACCTATCTAGCCACCGTTAAGTCTATTTTTCAGCATTCCAATCAGTTACATGTGACAATTATGAACTAATTGACTTGTCTATCCTAACATTATTTGGAAACTTCCCTTCAATTTCGCACCATATTTGTTTGCACGTATTCATCTATTCTTTTTCGTCTCAAACGATTACTAACCGCGATTACATTGCTCTAGGCAGAGGACGTTACTTACACTCTTACTTGAATTGTCTTGTTCACCTTAACTTCTTTCACTCTTGAATTTTACATACTTCCTTTTCTTAATCACCTTTCCTCTTCCATCAGCATTGCGCCCACTATATATTCTTTAAATTTTACTATTAGAACCAGTATTACATAATGATCCGAGAATCCCATTCCTAAACCCCTCACTGACTTTAGACATCCAAACACCATACTTTCATACATCTCCTTTCTTCAACCCAAACAGCAAAATCTACTTCTCATTAATATTGACGTTTTTTTCTCATCTTCTGATATCATTGCGTCTACCTTGCAACACAACTACTAGGTCTCTATATATTTATACTTATGGATACTTCGCTGTTGTTTAAAAAAGTATTACTTACATCCACATACCTCTCTCTTCACCAAAATCAATCAACCTTCCTACCCATTCTCATTTTTCTCCCGCCACCCACCACCTTGTTGATACCATCCCTTTCTGACTTCACCCTAATCTCTAAATACCAATTTACTCACAGAAAATTTCATTGGTCCCCCACAGTTGAGTAGAAAACCCTGTTTTATCTAGAGTTCAAAAAATCATTGATAGCTTCCTACTTCATCTCCTTCTAACCAAACATTTACACAGCTTATTACTCATTAAATATTTATCATCCCCATAAAATACAAAAATATTCGTACTCTCTTCAATCGGTATTCCCCTACAGACTACTTGCCATTATAAACGTGTCACAACGAATATCCAACACACCACCTTGACCTTTTCCAAACCTTTAAATTTAACCCATTAGATATATGATATTATACTATATAATACTATAAATTATTATTTTATGTAACATTTGAAATGTATATATATTTTATATCTATAATTCTTATTATATAATTATAAATGATAGTTTATATATATTTATATAATCTCGTGTAATTTATATATATATAATATTCAGTCATATTTGGAAAATATTAAAAATATATATCAAAAATATGTATATATATATATTAATAAATAGTTTTATTATATAATTTAAAATTTTACTTATAAATAATTAAACCTTCGGATTATAATATAGAAATTGATATATCTAATCAAAGACCAAAATAAAATGCGAATTTTATAAAATTTTATAAAATAATTAAATTTATTAATACAGCTTTATATATATATATATATTGTATTTATTATATATTATTATTGTCACTTATATATATAAATATATATATATTATATATATATAATCAATATTATACTGACTGTTGACTAATATTTATATTTATTTAATGAAATAATTATTACAATATTAATATTTTATTGTTATTTATATATATATATATATACTACATAATAAATATTAATTATATATTTTATGATAGATACTATATATGCTAATATATTTATATTAATAAAAATATAATAGTAGTTTAACATAATATGCTTGAATTTGGGAATACTATTCTGAAAATACCGTTTGAATAAAGTTGATATACCGTTGTGATACAGTTCATATTTCTTTCAAATGCCGTTCAAATAAGTTCAAATACAGTTTATATATATATTTACCTATACATTATTTAATCTAAACTATTATGAAATTATTTGGTAAATTCTTAAAATTGAGTTTTATATTTTTAACTTAAACTACTGGTATTATTTATAATAATTTACTATATATATTAATAATATATATAATATATAAATCATATTATATATATATATATATATATTATATATATCTATATATATATATATAATATATATTATATATAAATATTATATATTATATATTATATATACACATAATTATACTATATATATTATATAGATATATATATATATATATATATATTATATATTATATATATATATATATATAATATATATATTATACTATTAATATATAATACTATCATATATATATATATTTGATATATATATATTATATATTATATATATATATATATATATAATTATTATAATATATTGTATTAAAAGAACACGTTTTTTATGTACTAAACCATTGTATTCTTTATCCGGGAAAATTTATCCAAACGTGTTTATTTTGTTTTTTTTATTTTTTATTTTTATTTTATATTTCTATGAATTTCAATTATACAGGAAATTGTTAATAAAATGGTTTTAATTTTTCAAGAAATTTCAAGCCTTTTTTTGCCACGTAAATACACGATTTAGTGTATAATAAAGATTCTTTTTTTAGAGAAACTTCCATTTAAATTCCACTTTATAACTATATAGTACAATATTGAAGTCTACATACGCTGATTTACCTACTGACACTTCTCATACAGCAGCGCCTAGATTTCTAACGCTTACTCACGGTCATCGATAGGCCACAACCTACATCCTCGTACAATAAACTCGTCATCACTATGCACCGATATCAATCGCCTCATACGAACTCTAGTCGTCGACTCAGCAGATTAAATTATCAGCCACTGCTCCCGTCACTCAACGTGAGCATAACCTATACTTCCCATCAGCCCCTATATGAAGCTATAGCAACTAGTCACGATATAGCACTCTCATCTATACTGTCAGCTGGTCGAATCATATCAAATCCGAAACTATACTGACTCTACTCCACATGGTGCTCTCTTGATTCCATGGCTCAAATTATCAAGATCTATAGATGCTAGCACGTCATCTTACTACCGATCCCTTCTAACTCATTACGATGCTTGCCTGCATCGAGATACGATTCACAGCCTCCTATAATAATTATATATATATAATATATATATATATATATATAATATATATATATATATATATATATATTATATATATATTATATGATATATATTTTTTTATATATATATATATTATATATATATATAATATAGTAGTGAATTAATCATATTATATATATTTAGAAAATATCAGTATTATATATATATATATATATATATATATATATATATATAAAATTATGGAAAGTCTAGAGAGTTTTGAAAACTAATTTCTAAATTTTTCAACAGGCATGCCTGGCACCACCCTACATTGTATTAAAGTATTAAACGAAAACGCCAGTCTGTTTATGAGTATACATGCAAAGTTTTTACCAAATTTTATGGTCCTAAAACTGTGTTTTTTTGTGAGCACATGTATGAAAAAATAAAGTTTCAGAAAAACACGAATAAACATTTCAAATTTAGGTTTTTTAGTTCGAAACCTCTCTAAATATATTTCTGTATCTAAAAAAAAACATTTAGATTTTCCAAAAATAATCACACCATGATGTTCAGGAGGAAATTTCCTGTGATTAGATAATAAAAAAAATGTGAATTTTTTTTTTTTGCTTTCCAGAAGTTCAGAAGAGCAGCGACCATTGTAAAAATGAGAGTATAATGAGAGTATAAGGAAGTAAATTGAACGTGATTGCTATATAACACTGAGTCTTTTACTTGCTGGAATAGAAATATTTTTGCGAAATGATGTATGAGGTTAATTTGTATGAGTATAACCCAAATATAGTTTCATATGGAGTTGTTGAGGAGAAAGTTAATACGCCGTGTTGTTAATTGAAAAGAGAAAAAAATTTAACTGTGATCTAAAATTAGTAGACGCTTTTTCCTGAAGATAGTTAATAGCTGTGTCAACACTAGAGTTTTACCAATAAATTGTAGTATGGATGAAGAAGTTACTCTTAAAAAGCTACAGACTAGTTTACGCTTGATGAAATAGTAGGAATGCAAACCAAGTTAAATTGGGACAATGGGACAGTTAATAGAGTAGGAAGAGTTAACGGAACAGTTAGAAGAGTAGGAACAGTTAAGCGTGAGAATGACTCTAGCTTTTAGCTAATAATAGTAGAGATGTAGGGAAGTTATTTCGTGAGTTGAGAAGGCGTTAAGTGAGGGAGTAGTTATAGATTATTTCACGGGACAGAGTTGCATTTTGAGAGAAAAAGAGAGGTAGGAGAGAAATCAGGATAGCTCCGGTGTTAGTGAAAGTTACTTTGCGGAAGTTAATTCGAGAGGAACTGAGCTTTAATTTCTAAGAAAGCAGAGAAAGTGAATAGTTTCCTTTAAATTTTTAGGTGTCTAAAAATTGGACGTTTAGTGAGTAGTGAGAGGAGAGTTTTCAAGCCGAAAAGCCCTAGACCGGAAGTTATTGAGGAGAACAGTACATTTATGTATGTAACCACCCCAGATATGATTCATACTTTATACAATGGCTAACTACGTCCCTATATAGAGCAAGCAAATTGTATGAGAAGAAGTTTAGATAAGAAAGGTTCTGTTGTTGTAATTAAACAAGATATTTCAACGTATTTAGTCTGTGAGAAACAAACTACCCACCTCCTTCAAATATCTTAGAATTTGTTTTAGAGGATAAAGATTAATTATAGAGCTAATTTCCTAAATATTAAACTTCGAACTTGGTTTTTCTCGTAACAAAGATAAAGTGTTATTATCACGAATACATATAAGAAATATATACGAGCAGGAAAATGTGTGAGATTAGAAGAAGTTTCGAAAGTTTCAGAAATCAACCCCTCAAATAGATTTTTAGAGTTGTGAGAGGAAAATTGATCTTAGAGCGATTCTTTAAATTATTGCAAGTTAAAATTCTGATAAAATGCAAGTTATTTGTTAAACCAGAGGGGCTAGTTGCTTCTCATTATTTTGCCACGCACCACATCTTTGGAACAAAAATCAGACTTGTGTTCTGGTGTGTTGACTAGTATATATTGCGAATTGATCAGAAGAAGCAGAAATAAGGAAGAACTTTCCCCTAAATTTGAAAAGGTGAAATTGGGTTTTAATGGTGTCCTTATAAAATGAAGGTGAAGTCATTAGTATAAGAGTGAATTGGAGACGAAGTGATAGAGAGAGATCATTAATGAAAAGTAGAAGAAGAGAGTCTCTCTCTCTCTCTCTCTCTCTCTCTCTCTCTCTCTCTCTCCTCCCTCTCTCTCTCTCTCTCTCTTCTCTCTCTCTTCTCTCTCTCTCCTCTCTCTCTCTCTCTCTCTCTACTCTCCTATGTTAAATTTTCACTTGTTTTACCATAATTCTTTGCCTTCTTTATATTACCAAATATTTCATTATTGTGAAAAAACAACTTTAGTAAAAAATTTAACCTCTAAAAATTTTACCGCTCTAGTTATATAGCGAGAAATCAAAAATTTGCAAAGATATGGAGGTTTTTAGACAACTAAGCATAGGACATGGTAATGATTATGTCACAGAGTTGATCTCAAAAGATTTTGAGAGAACATGTTTCATTAACTATTGGGTTTATCTTTTTTTGGCACAGACTCAATGAGAGTATGTTCTACAAGAAAGGAATGCCGATAAAAAAAAATTCAAACGATCTTTATATCTCTACGAAAATGTGATTTAGGTAATTCATTAGAAGTAATTCTGAACCAAGTTCATCTCACAAAAACATAAGAAGGTGAAGGTAGGATAGGTTCGACGGATAATGTATACATATATAAAAAATAAAATATAAAAGTCAAAGTCAAATAAATAAATGGGCATGGGCAATCGATTATTCAATATGGAAAAGCAATGATCATGCCAAGAAAGTCATTAAAGATAGAAGCAGAGAAGAAAGCCCGAATAGAATAGATCCGGAAGTTTCTGTCCACAGTATGGTGTGTTGGGATAGCAAAAATCGTGTTTTATGTGGATCTTAATCGCAAAGCGTTTCATCTTTGCAGAAGGTAAAAGATGGCAATTGCGTCATCGAAAGATTCTAGGAAAGGAAAAGAGGAAGAAGCAAATCTAGAGTTGACATTTTTTGTAAAATGCTAGAAATGGCGTGAGGAAGATGAACTAGAAAGACCATTGTACAATTTCTAGGGAAAAGGGAGTTTCTAGTGACACGGAAAATAGATTTTCCACAACTCCGAGATGAAATATAAGCTGCATGAATTTCTGGAGATTGGAAACGGCGCTAAAAATTCCTTAATGGAGAGTCCCTTTAGACGAACTGCATGAAAACAAGCAGAGGTTTTTTTTTTTTTTTTTTTTTTTTTTTTATGTAATTTTATATATTCTTATAAATTAGTGTTTTTATTTAAAAGTGATGAAGGAATTGAAAACCTTGATAGTCATCTTCAGGTGGGGAGATTCAGCCGAGCGATGGGACAAAATTTGGAAATCTAATAATTTTCATCAATACTTCCATGTGACCATTCCATCACCAATACCTTTTCTAGGTTTTTCTCCTATATTCGAATATACTCATATAAGAGCTACGAAACTGTGCAAAAGGTCTCCAAACAAGATTTGGTCCAACTCTTTAATAAAGTTACGATTTTTTCCTAAATTTCCAACATTTAGTCCAATATTATCTCTAAAAGTGCTCCACATCTAAATTAAAACAATATTTGGGTCGCGAGTTTTATTCTCCGTAGACTGCTAACGACTTGAAGAGATTTTTAGATTAAACAGATATGAGAAGGTGATCGGAGGGAATCATGAGGAAGAAAGATACAACAAGATTGAGAAGGAGCAATTTGGGTGCATTCAAACAAGCAGAAATAATGAGAAGAATTAGAAGACCATCAGATATGCGAGTAGGGAGCTGCACCATCTACTCAAGGTCATTCAGATAACGGTATTGTGCATATGTACAGTTAGCAAGTATCTCGGACTGTATCTTTTTTTGTGATAAATGCGCAAGATTAGAGCCACTGGCGAAGGTGAACATTGAAATCACCCAGAATGATAATTTCTGAGGAAGGATAAGAAGAGAGAATGTTTTCTATTTTCGAGTTTAGATAGTCAAAAAACTTAGGATAGTCAGTAGAGTTATGTAAATAGACGAAACAAATGAATTTATTTGTAAATTTGATATGGATGTTTAAGCCATAAAGTAGAAAATTCAAAAGACTCCAAATTAGAAGCACGACGAACAGATTACATCTTTGAGAACATTTATCCTGCAACATTCCCGATATACATTTGACTAAAAATTATGATAGAGACACTATAGATAGATGTTCAACGGATAACTCTTTAGCTATGGATGTGCTTACTGCTTTAATACCTTACTTATATACACACTCACTAAAAATATGTCCCATAATGAGTTGGTGTGCGTGCATTAAAAAACTCTCTCTTGTTTAATAAAAAAAAATTTAACCCTTCCTAAAATTACGCTTTCTTAAATTTCCAACATTACAAATTTGGAACTCTAAAAAGGACGATTTTATCCTAAAATTTAACATTTTGAAATTATTTCGTAGTGTAAACTTAAAAATTGGCAGTTTTTAACGTGGAGCATTATTAATTTTCAGTGCCATTTGATAAACAATCTTAATCTTCTGCTGTCTTTCTCATCGTACTCTCTTATCTTCCTCTCCTTCTCTCTTTCTCAACACATACGCATGCTACATATACATCAGTCTCAGCCTATCTCATATTTTATTATAATATGATAATATATTGTTTTTAATAGTATTTGTGATTATGATAGTGATTGACAGAGGTTTATTTATAATGAATATATTATAATATATGATATATAATATATAATTTATATATTATATATATATATATATATTATTATATATATATTATATATATAATATAAATAAATATCATATATATATATATATATATTTGAAATTATTGAAGTATTTTTATAAATATTACCAAATATTTATCTTTCATTAGTTGTGAAAAACCTGTTTTAATAAAAAATTTTAAACTTTCTAAAAATTACCTTTTTTCTTAAATTTTCACCTAATTAAACTAAATATTTAGTAATATAACTCTTAATAAAGTTACTCAGATTTATTTTACTCTTAATAATAATTATTTTATAATATCAATTTTGTAAATTATTTATAAATTTATATATATCTATAAGGATCTAAAAGAGTGGAATTCAACAGAGTTAGTTTAACTGATGAGTGCGGCCTTCACTAGATTATTTGAATTATTAAGCGCAGTGTCATGTTTCATAAAGTAATAACTTCAGTGAGATATCCTATATATGGAGCAGTTCGGAGTAGGATTTGATGAAGATTGAAGAATATGCACTGTAAATATTTACAAAAGTATAGAAGCAAGGAATACATAATAGTGACGTATGTTACTTAAAGTTATAAGGTTAAGGAACAGGATAATAAAAAACGTGGAATTTGTTTGATAAATAATAGGTGAGATAGCTGTCGTTTAGTATAGGCATATGTATTTTTTAATGGAAATTTAACAATATTTGTTTTATATAGCCTGTAGATTTGTAGTTTCGCACTGTATACTGTGTTAAACTCGTATTTGGAAACACTTAGTTGTGAAAAACCTGATTTAATTGGAATAAGGAAATATTGTAAAGGAGAGTTTTTAATGACGAGTCCGGAGACTATAACAAAGGAGTGTACGTTACCGCTAATGTTTATATCTTGGAATATTGAGTCTTCGTGATATTGGTACAAATGTGTAAGAATGGTTAGAAATCGGTTTCTGTGAAGAACAGTACGCGTATTGCCTGTTTTCTGCTAGAAAATAATTGAGATATATCAAAGACATTGTGTGAAAATTTAAAAATTATTGATTGTTTTTTAATTTAAATTTGTTAAGTAATTTGAGGTTTTTTTTTTTATATCTTGTTTGGTTTTTTTTCTTATGCATTTTGAAGGAAGGAAGAATAATGAAATTTTTTGTTTTCATTTTGAAATGGCTAATATTGCTACTATATGATAACAAAAATGATATAAGTACGCGCAGGAAAAAGAGGAATTCAGTGGTAGGAATAGAGGTGAGGTATTTAGGTGGTTTCTTATAAATATAGTGTGGAAGATAGACACGTTTTGTTGTTGAAGATGGATAATATATACATTGAGTGGTACCATGATTTATATATTACACAAATAATCTTCTAGGATAGTACAGTTCATGTGTGGGTAGAAGAAAACAAGGGGGTGCGTGTCTTTATAAAATATTACAAAAGTAGGAATTAAAAGCCCTGTAATAATTCTGTCAGTAAGAATTCTGACAAAGGAGCAGTATTAACCCCCTTCTTGATATGTACATAATATTTAATGAAATAGAGTTGTTGCAAGAGCCATTTCAAATTTAGAACGTCTCCTATTTAATACGAAAAGTACGATGGTTGTGTTGCCCCTCAATATACTGTTGTATTGTCAGAGCAGCTCTCTAGGAGAACATAGTGTATTGACAGGTGAAGAGATGAGAAGTGCTTTAAAAAATTGATACGAATGTCAGTACACGTGGAGTCGTTTAAAACTGCTGAGGACGGTGATTTGCAGAGAGTCTTGGTGATCGAAGGAACAGCGATGTAAGATATGAACAGAGAGGAAGAGTAAGACTGTGTTTGCTATTGAAGGAGTGTCTGAGATAACCTATGCAAAAAGCAGAAAAATGAGTAATGATGAGGAGATTTGCAAGCAAGAACTATAGAGTAATTTTGTTGGGTAGGGTACGAGCTCATGAAGAGAGATGCTGTGAAAGCGGTGCGTGTTTAAATTATGAGGAGAATTTTCAATATTTGAGTGTGGATGGTGGAGACCGGGAGGGTATGTTAGAGCCGATAAGATGGAACACCGCTGTACAAAAGAAGATGGAGATTGGAACAAGTGTTAGTTGTGAAGAGGCATAACCATTAACAGAAGCCTGTCCGGTCTTATAGACATAATAGCAAAATGGATATGTATATGAACATCTTCGTGAGGACCAGAGTTACGCATCTGTCATTCCTGTATACTATAAGAATAACAATTAAGTGCGTCGAGGTTGGCCCCCAACTGAACAGGCTCACAGTGAACATTTTCTATAGAATTGCTAGTGAAATGTAGATAAAACTGATTATTTTTCCTTAAATTATATCAACTTACTTAATAATATTTTTAGAATATTATTTGTTTTAAATATTCTATAATAATTTGTATAATAATGTTTAATTAATCATATGAGGTAATTTATTCAGCATTTTGGAAAATAATATATATAATTAGTGTATTATCTATATATATATATATATATTATATATAAATGTCAATTTCTAATAAACTAAGACAGAATAATATAGGGAAATATAGAAAAATTTTTTTTAATTGTCGTTTTAACATCTTAAACGGTCACCGATTTTTTAATAAATTTACAAAATATATTGTATTAATATACGCGAAAAAGTCATTTAGTTAGTGAAATATATCATTTTAGTATATAAAAAATTTTAACCTTCTATTGATATAATTACGCTTTTCTTTAAAATTTTCACATTTCAAATTAACGACTCGTAACGTCTAACTGATACATTTCTAAATTCAACATTGACATTCTACCCAATTGTCAGTAGATTAAGTTTCACTTATGTCACTAAACTCAAATACGGTTGTACAATTTGTAAAATCACCCTCAAAACCTATGTGCTGCTTTATCATACCTTAGAAAAAACTGTGTCTTATAATATATATCTCAAATAATAAGCAGAAAAAATAGAGTAAATATATTATTATAATTATATATTAAATATATAAAATTGTATATATATTTTTTCCGTTGTCTTAAATTGACGTTTTTTACATTATATTAATATATATATATATATAATAATATAATATATAATATTTTTCTAAATTTATATTATTATTGCTTAATTTTATATATCACATTAATATTTTCATATATATATTAGTTGTTTGAATAAAACTACATTTTGTTTTTGTTTAAATTAGTACGATTATTAATAACTTCTAAAAATTTAGTAAATATTATTTTCTTAAATTTTATCTAACTATATAATTACAAAATTTAACATACTCTTTAAATAGTTAATCTTCCACTAAAGTTGATCTCTTTACTCAAACATATTATTGTAAATATTATTAAAGGATTAAATCTTAAATTGTATAGTTTATATTATGTAACTATATAGGGTATATATATTTTTTTATATATTATATGATAAATAATAAAAATGTGTTTCATTTGAAATAGTCTCTATATTTGTTTCAAGAATAAATAAAGCTATAATAAAGTAAATTATTATTATATTAATAAATATATATAATTTTTATATATATGTATTACTCTTAATAATTTGATCATTATAATTAATATTTATACTAATATATTATATATAAATTATATTTTAATATATATAAGCTATATATATATATATTATATATATATATATATATATATATATATATTACTAGTATTTTATTTTTAAATTAATAATAATTAGTATTTAGTAGGTACAAATATGTCGGCTAAACGCTAACCTAAATTCATCACTAACGTGAATTTATGTTTGTTATTAGGTTAGTAAATAA